>VDFB02012065.1:0-103404 GCA_007258455.2 Sequoia sempervirens
GACTACTATGATTGAAGTCACTTTTCATTGATTAAAATATGCTTCATATCCCTCTTTAAATCCAAGAGAGCAACATGCTAGGCTCAACCCTTGTGGGAGCCCATTTTCTCCACATGCTGAAATGTTAAATAAGATGAAACATGTGATGATGAACCTGTACCTGCACAATGAGAAAACTAGTTAGATAAAAAAATGAAGTTCAACATTCCTCCTAATTAATTTGACTCTCATTTGATGATTTTATTTAGATCTTTTGCATTTATCTGATAATGGCTATAAATTATATGTCTGTTGATGAAACATGTGATTAGATTTCATGTCCTGAACTCTAACAAAACCTCTCAATCATCTGTAGGTGCTTCTAGAGATTGAGAACAAGAGAGGTTGAAGATAGGAGGATCAAGTTGAAGATTGAAGGACCAACCCTACATCATCCCTTAAGGTAATGATGATATGATCCCTTCTCATGTGTTTTCTTTCTTATCTTCAAATGCATAGTTTACATCCCTTGTTGAATTAAATCAATTCAGCCATTCCCATGGCTTGTGTGGAATATTTAAGCACTTTTTTTATCTTCAATGAACAAAATAACAACATTGTATATCTTTTCATTTTCAAAATGAATGAAATAGAAAATTATCATGCAAATTTTGATCTCTTTCTATTGTAAAATATTGTATAATAATAATTAAACGTCAATTTGAAAACTTCATATGCAAATGATAATAATTAGCAAAATTTTATGTAGTAACTTTGACCTTAAAAGTAGTCAGTTGTTCCAACTCTACCAAAATGAGTTGAGGTGAAAATTTTGGTAACATTTCTAGCGATTTCTATTGAATGTTTTCCTACTAAGCATGCTAGATCTATTACCTTGATAATTCATTGGGCATGGAGTCCATTCTTTTATCCTTTTTTGACTCAAAATTTTTGTAACTTAGTATTAGAAACCATACAACAACAAGCAAAAATGAAAGAAACTAGCATAAATCTATTTAAGACAGAGCCAAAAAATTGTGCAGCATTTGCACTTATTGAAAGCAAAACAATACTGAAAGGAAATGTGCAATGAGCACTTATTAGCTGAAAACCACTACCCTACTCTACACTAACCAACAGTGTTAGTGCTCAAACATGACCATTCACTGGTTGTGAGAAATAACTTCCCTTAACAAAAAATGCTAATTTTCATGCTTATGAACAAATAAAACAAGATGAAGCACAAGAATATACATAATAAACTATTACAATGCTTCATAAAGAATGTAAACAAACTCACTCATTCTTTGGTTATGTCCAACCATGCAACTGGTTTGGGGTGAATGGATAAGTTGGATCTGTTGTCCTTTTAATGAGGCTTCATCAAGTCTGCCTGGAATCTCAGTCTTGGAAAGATGCCTAATTGGGCATCCTTTAGAAATGATAAATTGATAATTCCTTTTGTTGGCTTCTTCTTTGTCAGTTGTTTTTTCAACCACAACCTCTTTGATCACTTGATTATGTTGATAAAAAACCTTTTCTTTGAAAGATGCTTCAAAATGTATGATTTGTTGCTCTTAGTCTATTATAACAATCTTGTTGTCCTCATCAATCACTAGCCTAGGCTTTTGATCACTACAAGAATTCATCAGAGTGGCAAGCTCTCTACAAGCTAAACAGGTAGGATCTTGACAATCAAACATTGAGATGTCTTGAAGGGATTGATCATCTTTAATTAATTCACTCAATTGCTCTTCAAGGAAAGCTACTTTCAATTCATTCATATTGGCCTCTTCAATGTAGTACAAAGGGAGTTCTAAAAACAAATTAGATGCTTCATCTTGATGGAGAACTCGATCTGATTTATTTTCATGTTCAACGTGATAGTCAGCCATATCTTCATGCAAAACAAACTTGTCAGATTGTAAAACAAGACTATCATCCTTGCTTTCATGGATCATCAACTTATCAAAATTTTTAGCATGTTCTTCTTGTTCTAAAACAACTGATAAGTTAAGCATATGTATGTTGTCTTCCTCATTGTTAACAAATCTAGGAAGTTGATCAAACAAAGAAATTGAATCTTCCTCCTTATGTGGTGCCTTCTCCAATGAAACCTTGACAACTTGTCTTTGCAACAAAATACTTTCATCGTGTATCCTTTCTATTCTTCTTTTTTTCATCTCATAAAAGCATTAGAAAACTTCTCAAATGAATCAAAGTGTAAAGGATTCAATTTCAAGCTTGAACCTACCTCCTCTACATAGGCGTTATGTTCATTTTCAGCTGGAAACACACTATAACAGCAACAACCCCTTGCTCGACATGTGATTTTTTTGTTTTGATGGCACAAAAGGGACTACAAGAACCTTCAACCATTGAAGTAGGATTACTAAGTTCATTATAGTGTGTTTGAGATGACTCTTGGCTATGAATTGGTTGTTGTATTAAAGGAGCACTCTTAAAACTTGGAATTTTGATTAGTTTGGACTCTACAACTCCTTGCTCCAAATCAATATTTTATTGCTTTAATCAGTAATAATCTATAACTAAATGCAGTGAATTTATACCTTTAATCTTCTCCATGATCAATGGGATATCCTGATCAATGGGTTGCTCTAAAAAAATACTAGGTTGTACCTAATCACCTTCTTCAACTTCATCTTGAAAGCACTGATCTGGAATGAAAGGAGCTATTTGGACCTCATGATTTTTTGTTCAAGCAAACAAAAACTTTATTTTCTCCTCTTTTGCTACTAACTCCCTCTTGAGATTTTCTTCAAACTGCATCCTTTGCATTTTCAACTCCTATTCATGAATGTAGGCTTGATAATCTAACTTTTGCTACTGCAAATCAAGCTCTTGTTACCTCATGTACTATTTTATCTACTTTGTGATGTCTAACATTTCCTTGGTCTCATTCATGCTATTTTTCATATCCTCAACCTCTTGGAGCTGATTTTGGACATATAAATGTTTATATGATAGTTGAGTAGGGGTGGGTGGGAGGTAAGCATGTTGAGCATGTTGATATACTATTGTTGCATGGTTGTTTGGGATAAAACCAATAACATGGCTGGCCTGATATGGCTAATAAGGGTGTGGATAGGCATGACTTTCATGAAATAGAAGTGGAAGCACGCTCTTTTCATAAAAACCTGACATGTTAAAGCATTTGAAACTTTGAAAACCTCTTGAAATCAAAGTGAATCAAATTTCTTTTGCAAAGATGAAACATACCAACACTTTTTCTGCTTGAAACCAATCAGAGTTTCCAAGTATAAATTGTAACCTCTAAAAGGTAAAAAGTGTTGTTGTATATACCAGAACAACAACTTACAACTTGAATTCTTTCTCTGAAGTGAACTTCAAAGTCCCATTGGGCATGCCAAAAACTATTATCACGGGGGATTGCACTCAAACACAAAGCTGAAAAGCTCAACAATCTTGTGTAACATTGGAATATCCTTTAGTTGTGGGCACCCTATAATGAGTACAAACCTCTAGGTTATGGGTTGGTTCCCCTTTTGATCTCTTAGAATCTAACGATTTGTGCGGGAAAAGGGATAAAGATTACTAAATGAAACTCTAATGGTAAACTACTTCTAGGAGGTGATGCACAAAAGAAAACTAAATGCAAACTGATTCACAACTAATACTCTCAGAAAAATTGTTAACACAACTCAACTCGAGCACCCTAATCACATAAATGTTTCACTAAAAGGCTCTGCTTAATTTTACCTTACTAAGGAAAACTGGGTTTTCACAAATTAAGATAAAATATAAACATTAAAAGCACAATTAGCAACCTGTGATAAATTGCAATTGTGTATATTCATCAATAAATAAGACACAAATTTAAAGGTTTCTAGTTTGAAACACATGAAACTTGCATCAAATCACTTAAAAGATACAAAACACTAGAAGCTTCGAAGGTAAACTATATTTCTTTTGAATATTCTGAAGGAAAATTCTGTAAAACTTGAACAATATGCTAAAAATAAAGTATTGTTGTATATTAATCAAATAAAAGTTGAGTTACAAGATATTCTCTTTACAGAATGCAAAGGTAGAAAACAAGAACTAAGAAAAAGAGTGTCTTTTCTCAATATATACAAAGTAGAAAACTCCAATGAGCCAAGAGGTGGAATTGAAAGCCAACTGAGAGTGAAAAATATCTCGAAAATATCCTCTCACGAACAAAGAAGAAAATCCTCAAAAAAAAGGCCCATAGCTGAAGTAAATTGAACACTAAATGTTGCAAACTGATCCCCATGTCATGCATGACTAAAAGACCCTCAAAATTGATGTGAAACTGAAGCTATGTCTTAGGAATCTCCACCATTTACTCCATTTAATCTTTGCATGATTAGTTGACTGAAAATAGACTGAAGTCTCCACCTTTGCATGGTCTGACTCAAGCATCACTTCAGTTATCACCTCTGCATATTTTTTGGAAAAGGTAACTGTAGGATTTAAATATTAAAGATAATCAATCGATGATTATTTTAATATTTAATATGTGAAAGTCCTCCTTTTCATGCATCACATGTTAAATATTAAGGTAATTATTGAAATATTACCATTAATATTTAATTACATCAATTTTTTTTCTCAAAATCATGCAAAGAAGAAAAAGTGAAGTGTTACATTATCATTTCCATCTCTTTTTGATAGCAAATTTCCTAAAACAAATATTAAGGAAATATCATCTCGCACTTAATAATGTCTAGAATACAATATGCATGTAACAATTTAAAAGGGCTTTTCAAAAGTTTGAAAATAATAACAAAATCCCTTTTAAAATTCACAAACTCCACCTTAAACTCACGAGCCACCTCCAAAATCATTAGGTCTATTGACTTAATAAGTCAATACCATAGAATAATTGAAATGAAATGATTTAATGTTTAAACATAAAACAAAAATCACTCATCATTGGATTAGGGCTTTGACTAAAAGCATTGAACCGTATCTCTTTCATTTTGCACTTATATCTTTCCTAGAGAAACTTTATTGTTGCACCACCATTGGAGTAGGGTTTGAGATCAAATATCATCATTCTTTAGTCATTTCTAGATTTTCATGAAAGAAAAAATTATAGACAATGTTTGGGTAAGTTATTTCTTGCATAGGAAACACCAAAATATCGACCCTAAGCTTGGATGTGATAAGTAATGATTTTTTTTTCATTTTCTCAAAAAATGAAGTGTACAACGAGGGTTTTTATTTTTCTAATTGAAAGAAAGCTTGTCTCAAAATGGAGCTATTCAAAGTGCTTACCCGCAGCCCAAAGAAGATTCATCACTTTGCAACAAAGAAAGCTTTCTTCCAGATGTCAAGAACAAGCTCGAAGAAAAGCCAATACTAACCTTGAAACACATAAAGTTTGTTAAGAAAAAATACAACAGAAATAAGACATTGGTCGTGGCTTAGAATCTATAAGATGCTTCAAAAATACAGAAAATATGAGAATTTTGGCGTTTCTCGTGCAAGGAAGAACTTGCCCAAAAATTGTTTGTAAGTTTTTCTTTCATGAAAATCCAGAAATGACTGAAGAATGATGAGATTTGATCTAAAACCATACTTCAATGGCAGCGCAATAGCAGAGTTTCTCTAGGAAAGATATAAGTGCAAAATGAACGAGATAGCGTTCAATGCTTTTAGTCAAAGCCCTAATCCAATGATGAGTGATTTTTGTTTTATGTTTAAACATTAAATCATTTCATTTCAATTATTCTATGGTATTGACTTATTAAGTCAATAGACCTAATGATTTTGGAGGTGGCTCGTGAGTTTAAGGTGGAGTTTGTGAATTTTAAAAGGGATTTTGTTATTATTTTCAAACTTTTGAAAAGCCCTTTTAAATTGTTACACGCATATTGTATTCTAGACATTATTAAGTGCAAGATGATATTTCCTTAATATTTGTTTTAGGAAATTCGCTATCAAAAAGAGATGGAAATGATAATGTAACACTTCACTTTTTCTTCTTTGCATGATTTTGAGAAAAAAAAATGATGTAATTAAATATTAATGGTAATATTTCAATAATTACCTTAATATTTAACATGTGATGCATGAAAAGGAGGACTTTCACATATTAAATATTAAAATAATCATCGATTGATTATCTTTAATATTTAAATCCTACAGTTACCTTTTCCAAAAAATATGCAGAGGTGATAACTGAAGTGATGCTTGAGTCAGACCATGCAAAGGTGGAGACTTCAGTCTATTTTCAGTCAACTAATCATGCAAAGATTAAATGGAGTAAATGGTGGAGAGTCCTAAGACATAGCTTCAGTTTCACATCAATTTTGAGGGTCTTTTAGTCATGCATGACATGGGGATCAGTTTGCAACATTTAGTGTTCAATTTACTTCAGCTATGGGCCTTTTTTTTGAGGATTTTCTTCTTTGCTCGTGAGAGGATATTTTCGAGATATTTTTCACTCTCAATTGGCTTTCAATTCCACCTCTTGGCTCATTGGAGTTTTCTACTTTGTATATATTGAGAAAAGACACTCTTTTTCTTAGTTCTTGTTTTCTACCTTTGTATTATGAAAAGAGAATATCTTGTAACTCAACTTTTATTTGATTAATATACAACAATACTTTATTTTCAGCATATTGTTCAAGTTTTACAAAATTTTCCTTCATAATATTCAAAAGAAATATAGTTTACCTTTGAAGCTTCTGGTGTTTTGTATCTTTTAAGTGATTTGATGCAAGTTTAATGTGTTTCAAACTAGAAACCTTTAATTTTTTGTCCCGTTTATTGATACATATAAACAATTGCAGTTTATCACAGGTTGCTAATTGTGCTTTTAAAGTTTATAATTTATCTTAATTTGTGAAAAACCAATTTTCCTTAGTAAGGTAAAATTAAGCAGAGTCTTTTAGTGAAACATTTATGTGATTAGGGTGCTCGAGTTGAGTTGTGTTAACAATTTTTCTGAGAGTATTAGTTGTGAATCAGCCTACATTTAGTTTTCTTTTGTGCATCACCTCTTCGAAGCAGTTTACCATTAGAGTTTCATTTAGTAATCTTTATCCCTTTTCTTGCATAAATCGTTAGATTCTAGGAGATCAAAAGGGGAAGCAACCCATAACTTGGAGGTCTGTATTCATTATAGGGTACCCACAACCTAAGGATATTCCAATGTTACACGGGATTGCTGAGATTTTTAGCTTTGCATTCGAGTGCAATCCCCCATGATAACATGAGTCTTTGGGAAAATTTCTTCTTCAGATGGTTTCTAATGGGGCCTTCAAAGGCCCTTATCCTTCAACGCATTAGCTTTGTTGCTCACATCAACAAATTTTTTATGACACTATTATTCTTGATGAGGATTCAGTTGTTGTGGCTAAATCTACCTGTCTTATTCTTTAGCAATATGAGGTGGCTTCTAGCCAGAAGGTGAGTTTTCCTAAGAGCACTAATTTTTTTCTTAATACTCTGGAATATCGTTAGTTGAGGATTGCCAATATTTTGGAATGTGGCATTTAGGAGCTTCCCTCAACCTATTTAGGCTGCCTCTTTGTTCTAATGGTGTTCTAGATCCCTTTTGGAATGACATCATTGATAAGTTTCATTCAAAACTTGTTGGTTGGAAGGGTGCCCTTCTTAGTGTTAGAATTTCCAAGATCACCTGCATGCAAGATGGATACCTGTCACATGCAAAAGATATGAAGAACTGAAAAAACCTCTCAGTAAAAATGCATTAAGAGAATCAATTATTACAATGTGATCAATCCTTATGAAGGAGATCAAGAAACCCTAAAAGGGAAACCCTAAATGAAACCCTAGTGTGCACACTTAATAATTAATAATAATTATTAATGTGCCTAAGTTTAGCTTAAGTAATAAAGAGGAATAATGACTTAATTAATTAATCAATGTGATGTAATTAATTAAGCATAATAACTTATTACTCTAACACCCCCCCTTAAGATGAACTTAGGAAGAAGCTAAAACACTAGAATAGGATGCATGAAAGCAAAGATGGGTCCCGAACGAGGCCTGATCAGGTACCCATTCTGATACCAAGAATGGAGTAAGAAGGAAAAACCCAGTGGGGCCGAGGAACCCTACATTTGGGATAACATCTTTATGAACCTTTGGAAAGGAACTTCTGTAGAGAGTAACCTTTGGAACCATGAAATGCGACCAAAGCGAGGAAGAATATCTGTCTGGCTGAGAGCTAAGCCGAAATCAAAATAATGTGTGATGGAGCCTGATGCAGACGCAGAAAACTCAAGCAGGAACAACCACGGAATCTATAGAAATGTAGTAATTATTGAAAGATGTATTACTGAAAACAAAGTGCAAAGATGCAAGATGCACTCTCCCAACTGCCAAAATATCCAAGTAATCGCCAAACAACCCATCAGGAAAAATCTGAAAAAACTGATAAACTTGGGACAGATATAGAAAAATTACATGGACAGCAACATAGAGCTCCTTAATACCTTTCCAACGCCGCAAACGAGGCGAAAATCAGAGATCGTGGCAAAAAGTTATGAGCTCGGAAGCATAAAAAGTACATCTGACTTCAAACAGTAATAAATGCAGAAAAATAGTAAAATACTGAAAAATAAACCTCACCAAATGAAAGAGCTCGGAATCAGCTTTTCGGCGATATCTCGTTTGCCCGATTTCGATACCGTATGCCCAAGTTATGGCCAAAAGAAAAAAGCTGCTCTTTTAGGAAAAACAAGGGTTAGGAGGGGCAAAGAGGGCTGCCGTACGGCTGACGTCATGGTGACGTCAGCATAATGCGATCATAAATTTGACGGCCGTCTGGCCGTCAGGGCAAAAAATCGCTCCCCATGCGGAAAAAAATTTCAACCCGGAATATGCTGCAGTTGTCAGAATATTCGCTGTACATTTTCGACATATTCTGCAAACCGCCGGAATATTCTCTGCGCTGCCGGGGCTGGACGCGGGGCCCTGGTTTTCCATATGACCAGCGCTGGAGCGGAGGGGTCGGCCGGGTGACTTTAAAACCCTCTTGGTCCGGCGAATTGCGGACCGTCACAGAACAAGCCCCTCGTGGGCTTCTGCGCATAGATAGGCCCGGCGGCGGAAAGGTGGCTGCCGCCCGGTGGCCGCCGGGTGGCACGGCGGTGGCCGCTTGCATTCTGTGCGGGCGGCGCCCACAAAACTCAAAAAAATTCAATTTTTTTAATATTTTTTTTGAAAATTTTCAAAAAAATGCCTCGATCTGCGTGCTGGGGAGGCCGTACGGCCCCCCAAACAAAAAAATTTTGCCTCCTGAATCAACTGCACCAAATTGGATGATTTGATAGGCGTTTCTAGGGTTTTGGGATGCTGCGAACGCGATGGCGATGTCCGTTTGAGCCCATTGTGTCCCGAAAAAATAGCTACCCCCAGATCTTGTAGAAAAGATGCCTGTGGAAACCCTTGCACTTGAAACTCACTGAAAGGTCATATCTTCAGATCACGAACAGGCAGCTGCAGGTCTAGAGCTCTGATACCATGTTAGAATCCAAGATCACCTGCATGCAAGATGGATACCTGTCACATGCAAAAGATATGAAGAACCGAAAAAACCTCTTAGTAAAAATGCATTAAGAGAATCAATTATTACAATGTGATCAATCCTTATGAAAGAGATCAAGAAACCCTAAAAGGGAAACCCTAAATAAAACCCTAGTGTGCACACTTAATAATTAATAATTAATTATTAATGTGCCTAAGTTTAGCTTAAGTAATAAAGAAGAATAAGTGACTTTATTAATTAATCAATGTGATGTAATTAATTAAGCATAATAACTTATTACTCTAACACCCCCCCTTAAGATGAACTTAGGAAGAAGCTAAAACACTAGAATAGGATGCATGAAAGCAAAGATGGGTCCCGCCAACGAGGCCTGATCAGGTACCCATTTACAATGCAAGAATGGAGTAGAGAAGGAAAAACTCAGTGGGACAATTTTTTTTTTTCCTGAAACCTCTCAATGCATTAAGAGAATCAATTATTACAATGTGATCAATCCTTATGAAGGAGATCAAGAAACCCTAAAAGGCAAACCCTAAATGAAACCCTAGTGTGCACACTTAATAATTAATAATTAATTATTAATGTGCCTAAGTTTAGCTTAAGTAATAAAGAGGAATAAGTGACTTAATTAATTAATCAATGTGATGTAACTAATTAAGCATAATAACTTATTACTCTAACACTTAGCCAAGCTGGTAAAATTTAGTTAATCAAGTCGACTTTGTAGAATTTGTCGGTTTATGCCTTAAGCTTGTTCCAAATTCCTAGAAGGTTTTGGGAGAAGATTGAGGGTATTCAGAAAATATTTTTGTGGTCTGGGATGGAGGGGAAGAAGAGGCTACATTTACTTGATTTGGTTAATAGGGATTTGGAACCACTCTTTACGTTCCTCTCTATGATTCATATCCATGTTGATTCCCTTGATGAATTTGTGGTGTGGAGGTTTGATCCTAGTGTAACTTTTATGTTTCTTTGGCCTTCTCTTTTCAAACTCATTTGGTTGGCCCCCCTCCCTTTTTGGGACGTTTGTGGAATGTGAAGCTTTTGACTAAAATTAATATATTCTTCTAGCTTCTGTGTCAAGATAATATCTTGACTCTCAATAATCTTGTGAAAAGGGGAATGTCTCTGCCGAATAGGTGCTTCTTATGCAAAAAAGTTGCTGAGGATTATTATCATCTTCTCACTGGTTGTAGTTATACTTGGGATGTGTTGGCATATATTTTTCAGCAGTGGGATATCTCATGGGTGTTCCCTACTTCTATATCTGAATTATGGTTTCAATGGGTGGCTCCTCCTCATAATTTGACTCTCTTGATGCTTTGGTCTCTTATCTTTCCACATTTGGCTTGGGGAATGTGGAAGGAACATAACAACCATGTTTTTCGTCAGCTAGAGCTCCCGCCTTCTAGGTTAACTTTCAAAATTTGTGAATCAATTAAGGGAATTTTTCTCTTTGAATTCTCGGTGCTCCCTTCTCTGGGTCTTAAGGTTGTTGTCTCTGATTATGAATTGTTAGTGGGAAATAGGTGGAATCTCTCCTGTGATCTTTCTATTCCATTGAAGAAGATTAAAGCTTCTAGGGAGGGGGTTCATTGGAAAGCTCCCTCTTTTGGATAGTTCAAAGTTAACTTTGATGATGCTTCAAAGGGGAATCTAGGACTTGTTGGTTGTGGGGGAGTGTTACATGATGAGAATGGTAGGTTTGTCTCTATGGTGGCACTCCCTTTGGGAATCTAGACAAATCACTTTGCAAAGGCAACAACAGCCTATCATGACCTGTTATTGGCTAAAGATTATGGGGCCTTTAAACTTTGGATCGAAGGGGATTCCCTTAACATTATAAAGTACCTTTTGAAGAGTAACCCGCCCTCATTGTCTATAGCCCGTCTAATTAATGACTCATTATCTATCATTAACTCTTTTGATGAGGTGAGAATCACTCACGTGTTTGGGGAAGCTAATTCATTGGCTGATGGGTTAGCTAATTTAGGAGTGGTGGCTCAAATTAATTGGAATAATTATGATTCCTTGCCACTTAATCTTCAGAACATATCAAATTATGACCAGATGTCTTGTCAAGGATGTTGTTAAGAAGAGAGAAAGGTTATTTTATTTCTTCCTAAGTTGGTTTTTGCACGACAAGTTCAGTGCATGCTCTTTTAATAATTACTTTTTAGAGGTTTGTGAGATTATGGGTTGGGAGCTAAAGGATGGCAATACTTGGTTTGGCAAGCTCACACGTTTGTGGGTATCTTTTGCCTTGTCTTCTGGTTAGTTCAACTTATTTTTCCTTTGCATAAAATCAAGGAGTAGGTGGAGTGTTGTTTGTTGCATGCCGCCATGGGAGGTGCTCATTGTAGAGTGGATTCGAGCTCTTGTGAGGAGTTTAGCAGCAATAAAACTATTTGGGAGCATCTCGAGAAGGGTGGTGTCTACCCCTTTTTGTTGAAGCTCCATGGTCTGAACCCTGAAGTAACAAAGGATTTTTCTAGTGGGTGGAACAACAGGTTTTTACACTATAAGGGTGTGGAATTCAACATCAATGAGGAATTTGTTGTTGAGGTTACTGGCCTGCCTTCCAATGGAAGGAAAGTTTGCAGAGATTAATTGCTTGCTTAAAAAATAATTAATTTTTATGCATTTCAACTACAACATTAATTGTTTTGTCCTCCAAGGTAGCAATACATCTAATCCAATTTGCAATAGCGTAGGTCCAATTCTTCATTCACTCTACCTTGTTGACTTCCTCCTTGGATAGGAGCATGGGAGTATAAACATCTATAGGAGCACCCTACCCTGGAGACACTATTTTTTTAATGAAGGCAATTAATTATACCACTTGTGCTTTTAGTTCTTTATTTGTGGCTTGATCCTTATCCATACTATTTAGGATGGTAGTCATCAACCCTTGAAACTCATCGATTTCCTGAGCCTTGTTCATTTTCCCAATGTTCATAGAAGTCACCCTATATTTAGAAGGTAATTGATTCTGCATATTTGTCCATGGCCACAATGGTAATGTGAATGGTTTGAGACCTTGAGGCATCCTTAGTGATATGGGATTTGAATTTGGCCTTCTTCTTTTCTTTAGGTTGCTAACCCGCATGAGCTAGGATTTCCTCAAAATGCACCCTCAGATCTCGAACCATAGGAGCCTTGTCTTTTAGTTGTTGCTCCAACCAAGAAGGGGTAGTTGTTTATGCTAAGGAGGATGTGGCAGTAACCTCACACTACTCTATGCTTGACTCCTCTTCCTTCTTTTCTTGCAACCCTTCGGGTTTCCCTATTGTCTTCTCAATCTTTTATTCTTCAACTATTTTCTTGATCATTTCTCACATTCCTTCTTGTCGAGAAACATCAATATCAGCTTCCTTTTCCTCAATCTTTTTCTCTTTTTCTTTCTTTGGAAGCTCTTCTTCACATAAAATTTTTGTCTTATCTTCCTCCAAAGCTTCCCCTTCTCTTTGCAACCTCTCCTCATAAACTTCTTCTATTCTATCCTCCTTTATGACTTCTCCTTCTTCATCTTCCTCCATTTCTTCGCCCTTGGGCTCAACAAACTTAAATCCCTCACCTGGTTCTTTAGCATATTCCTCGTGCTCATGTTCCATAGATTCCTCTTCAATCATAGGTAACTCCTCAAGCTAAAGCCTTTCTTGTTGTTGCATTTCCTCCTAGATTTTTTCAACTCCCTCCATCTTGGGAGGCTCAAGAATCAGTGGAGTGGGAGTAGTGGGGAGAGAGGCAACAAGTTGATCCATATGAAGTCTATTGGTTGGGGACAACAAGACTTCTGACACCTCCTTTGGAAAATTATTTAGATAAGTAAGGAAAGTCTCTAGTAGAGCAGTGGAGGAAGTAGAAGGCGAGATAACAAAGACGGTGGGTGGCAGTGTCGAGAAGGTGGTTAGGCTGTGAAAAGAGTGGAAGAAGGAGAAGATGTATCGGTGGAAGATGACTCAATTA
Organism: Sequoia sempervirens; assembly: GCA_007258455.2. Taxonomy (NCBI): domain Eukaryota; kingdom Viridiplantae; phylum Streptophyta; class Pinopsida; order Cupressales; family Cupressaceae; genus Sequoia; species Sequoia sempervirens. The sequence goes on from VDFB02012065.1 coordinate 13,478, forward strand.
GGATAGTAGAGGTAATGGGCGTAGATGATGGATGGTGGATGGAGATGTCCATGGCAAGTGGAGAAGAAAGGATGGGTGGAGGCAGAGTGGATATGGAGGGAAGTGGAGTGGTGGAATGAGGTGGTGAAGATGAATAAAAATGAGTAGGAGAGGGTGGAACCTAAGAGTCATCTAGAGGTGAAGGGTCTTCTCAGATGGTTTCCATGACAATAGTGCATGTTTTCTTTGCCTTCTTGGAAGTGGGAATGCTTCCCTCTATGCCTTTTCTCTTGTTCACTTGAGGATTTTTGTTGGATGCCTCTCTTGTAGCTCCTTATTTTAATATTTTGTAGTTAAAGGAGATAGAGCACCTTTACTAGATGAATTCATTTAAAAAGCCTCACCACCATGCCCTTCATCATCATTTTTCTCATCATCACCACTTTCCTACTTTTATTCTTTGTCCAAAACACCATAAGTGAGTTCTACTCCTTGTTTCTTCAAATGAGAAACCTATATCTCAATCCATTTATTTGTCCTTATTAACACAAGATGCATGATTACATCAATGCCAATTTCTTCATCTTCAGTTCAATCTAGAAAAGGAAGAGACAAGTTAGCCACTCTATTATGAGCTTCTTCATCAAGGCTGTTGTCATCTTCCTTCAATTGGTCAGGCACAATGTAAAAGTTGAGAGTTTGAATGATCTCAAGGGACACCCTCATATACATTATTTTTCTCACTTCATGATCGTCTTCACAATTTTCCTAGAAATATTCTATGTTCCTTTGGTGAGCATGTTGTTTCCTAACTTGTTTTTGCATTTTTACTAAAGGATCCACATTCCCTTGTGCGATGTGAAAATGGAGACCAAATTCTTGGATTTCTTTATCAGAGTTCTCCACAGATATAGGTGAAGAAAAATCGTACAACACTCTTCCCAAAGTCATGGGATATAAGACTCCAACTTTATTCTTCAATTGTAACAATTGGTGTGAAGCACTCAGCTCCCTGGTCAACTCTAGCAATACCATCTTATCTAATGGGTACCTTAGCAACCTATATGAAGCATCAAAGAATTCTAAAATATGTAAACTTTGGAAATTGGATGAAACAATACCCAAAGTTCTTTACCATTCCTTTTGCTGAATAAGACATTATTGTGCCAAAGTTCCCTTGCAATGATTGAACAATATGCATGAAAATGGCATCATTGACCCTTTTATAGTTGTACTTGAAGTTCCTGTACTGCAGATGTGGATAGAACTCATAGACAATATAATCATTAGGGCCTTTCCCTAGATTACCCTTGCATGTAAGACATCAATATGGGAAAAAAATTTCCAAGAGGTAGATGACGTAGGAAGTCATGTAGAATTTGGAGGTTTTCTTTAGTACTATGTATTGTGCATGAATGTTTTCACTAATCATCTTAGCCTAATCAAACTTAATTTCCCCTCTAGGTATTTTTTGAAAAAGAAGTACATTCAATCCTCAAATGTGTTGGAGATGGGAAACACTGCAATTCTACTAAAAAAAGTGACCAAGTTGTTCACCTCTTCAATGAAGTCACTCCTATACAACTTCTTGGGTAGTTTCCTTGTGCTCTAATGAGGGGTATGCATCCACTTCTCATTGATAACTTGTAGGAATTCCTCAAATATCTTAAAAATATATTCCTTGGTGATTACCTCCATCAAAGAGAATGAAGGAATCTTGAATACTCATGCAATGGATGGAGAAAACAAATCTGCCACCACCCTTCCCTCTATTGTAACGATCCTTTAGGAATCCTTGTGATAGAACTCCCTGCAACCATGGATTAGTTCAAGGCTGACCAATGATGGTGGAAATCACACTACTTGTGCAATACCACTTCATTCAATCCTTTTTGAAAGCTCGATCTTTGGAGAGTTAAGGGTCTACTCCCTAAATTCCTCAATATCAATGTGGATGAGGTCCGTGTCAAAATATTGTCCCGAGTGGATGAGATCTTATATTTTACCTCCACATTATGAAACTTGTACTTTATTTTCGATGAATTTTTTGCTTTTTCAACCTTTTCCATATAATCTACAAAACAACACGTAATTAGTAATTTTGAACAAGCAATGAAAAGTGATTAGTCTATGTATGAATGATGCATAATTATTATCAAATCGTTATTAAGAACATTAAATGCCAAGAAGAAAACAATAAATTTTACAAATTAAGGCAATCTCTCACATTTTGTAGGTTTTACATCATTGCAAGAATTTTCCATGCAAATGTGGGAATGTGTGATACGAGTGCTGGAGGATCCAACGTCGTTCAATGGGAAACCTACAAATAGAAATTTGCATCAAGTTTTCCATAAATTCTCTGACACTTTGGAAATTTTAGTTTCTCCATTTCAGTCATGTGGAAATGAGGTTCACAAAAACCAAAGACAATCATGCTATATCATTTGGCAGAATTATAATGAAAACCTATGAATGGATCCTCGCATGGGGGTTCTCGCAAAAAAAATTCTGCAAAGGAGGGCTTCGAAGTTTCAAAGGTTTCAATGATTCAACACTTAGTGTTTTTTTTATCAACCCAATAGTTAAACATGGAAAAGTATCCTGTGAAAGAATGGGTTGTGTGTGTCAAAGGAAAACATGCTAGAAGTTTGGCACAACACACATGGAATCCCGCAAAGGGGTCCCCACATGGGGATCCTCACAAGCAACTTTCCGCAAAGGGAGACTTTGGAAAATTTTAAAGCATTCAAGTTCAAGGTGTTCACTTTGGTAAACCTACGATTGAAGCCTGTGACCAAGGTTCTGCAGGCCAAGGCTTTGTGGGACCTTGACCATGCAAGGGAGAGGGTTTTGGGTGTCATCTGAGGTGGCGTAGGTAAGATGGAATCCTGTGAAGGACCTCCTACGAGGGAACCTCTATAGAGGGGTTTAAAACTTGAGTATTAACACCATGAATGTGGTTTCCTATGGAGCAATTCCGAAAGGGGTAAGGGTTTATAGTGGTTTATGAATTTTAAAGCATTTGAAAAAACCCTAAATTATAAACCTCAAAACAAAGACACCATTAAATTCAAACTTGACATCTAGGAATCATGAATTCACAAAACTGCTTACCTCAATCGATGTGCAGTGAAGAAATACTGAAGGGGAGAATTCAAAAATCGTAACCCAAACCAACAAACCATGAGTGATTAATTCTCTCATGAATGCAAGGTGAAAATGAACCCAAACGATGGCCTATTTATTGTTTAAACATAATAAATAATGCAATAAATGCAGCAATACTTTGAAGACAACACAAACCCTAATGTGAAAAACTCGAGTTTCAGAGGGATGCAAGATGCACAAAGGCAGATTCCATACAACTATGGGACCAAGACATGTAGAAGGTGGGAGTTAGTGGGCTGGAAGGTTGTGGAAGACAAGTCAAAAGATGCCACCAATGTAGAATTCTGTAGATGGCAACCTGCTAGAAATTTTTTGTAAAGGGAAAAAAAATTGTTGGCATTCACACTATGGAATCTTGCAAAGGGAATTATGTAGTGTGAAACCTGCAAAGACATAATTAGTGGAGTTTTCAAGATTTTTAAAGGGGTTCCAAATTTTTTGAAAGCAACCCAAGTGAGGGGAAAAAAGAAAAGGTGAAAAAGCAAGACTAAACTGACATAAGCAAAACCAACACAAGCAAAAGTGAAAAATGAAAGGGGGTCCCTGTTTCATCAGGTGTGTGTACAAAATGCACAAAAAATGGCGACCCTATTGGGGAAATTCTCTAGAGAAATTTAGAGATAAATGAAGATCGAAGACCCAAAATTTATGGTTTCACAGACCAGATAAACAAAGGCTTGTGAGTAATATTCTTAAGTAGCCAAACCAAAACTAATGTGTGTGTGAATGACGTTCATTAATATTGCATGAGAAGCGTCCCAAATGAGAAGCAATGAACCATCGAGAATAAGGCTACGTAAGTAATTTCTACTTCAAAAGCAACTTGGATAGAGCCTTGCTGCCAGATAGGCATCTATAACCTCGACAAATTTATCACTAATATCCTCTCAAATATAGCTCTACTACTGGCCAAGCATCCATATCCTCAATAGAGATATTCTAATTCCCTTGAAATGTTGAATTCCTTTTGCATGATTTTTCTTATCTTTTGCCTTTTCACTTTTCTTTCTTGTTTCTTTTACATTCAATGTATAGGTAGCGAATCCTACATAGAGGTTGAGGATAGCAATGGTGGTGAAGTATAAAATAAAGATTTTTCACCTTACACTAAGCAACACGCTGTGTCTCAAAAAGGCCCTCCCACATACTTAGGTGTGTTCATGAAATGTGCAAGTTTTCAGTCAAATGATGGGAAACTTAAGGTTCAACAAGCACCAGGGACAAAGACACCCAAAAGAATCTATCATCAGTAAACTCAACCATACTCTTTTAGGAAGAGGATCATGATTTATCAAAGAAAGGTTACTAGACTCACTTCCCAAAAAAAAACCAATTGTTCAAAAATTACACCCAAAACCAAAACAAAATGAGAATTACACAAGCACAAAGTAACCTAATCTAGCTATGTATAAAGTGGTGAGCTGAAACAACTCAAGCTAAGAAATAGTGCTTCAAATACTGCCCATTGATGGGCAATGGGACATCTTCACCTATGAGAGTCTTTGAGCGATATGCATTGTCCCCAAGTATGACTGTTGAATGCAATGTGTAAATGGTGTGATGGTTGTTAAAGGAGATTGTAAACAGCTATGCAATAGATGTGAGTGTCACCAATGTATAGGGGTTGAACTGAAACCCTAGATCTTAGGTCGATAAACTTTGAGGCACCTATGCTAAAACATGAACCACGCCTCACGCCTCAACAAGTGTGTAGAGAAAAATAACTACGAAATAACCTTCGTAATGGAAACATGATTGCAAGTGTTGAGAGCCACAAATAGGGGAGAATCCCTCATGGGTTTTGATGTGAGACCAAGTAGGGAAAGAAAACATAGAGAAATTCATAATAGACCTATAACAAACCAGAAACCAAAACCCTTGGTCTGCAAATTGGTTGATAAGCCACAATTTTCCTGCCAAAAAACATAAACTATGATCAAGATGACGTAATGTCTATTTGGTTCTACAATGCTCCATTGATAGGGATATGTGCGGCAGTCACCTTGATGTGAGAAGGAACGTGCTCTCATGGCTTTGATACCATGTTGGGAAAATGCTTAAATCAAAGAGCTCAAATTGATAACCTTCCACAAGTGATAATATGAGCATAATAGGATATCTATCAATATGATATGAAGAGTGTAAAATACAATGATCAATCCTTGCATTATATAGGAAAGGTAGATGGGGTAGGATTGAACAACTGACTAACCCTCCAAATGTGTAAGACTTGTGAGCTCACTTGACAAGTGTGTGAGCAAGTGTAAAATGTGCATGTAATAGGTGTCTCAAATGATGAGGACACGTGTCTCAATGTTATGAAGTGAGACAAAATACTAAAAGTCCTAAGTAAACTTGAAATATGAGTGTGAAGATTTCAATCATAAAAAAGTAGTATCCTAACTAGATGGATAAAAATACTATTTACACTAAAAATTTGACCAAAATAAAATTAATTTTCTAATTCCTTTTGGGGAAAGATGTGTATTATACTAAAGATTGATGAAGGTATTTTTCATATTTTTTTTCTAAATATATATTTTTTATTAATTTTTTAATGATCCTAATTGTCATTTTTGAAAACCCCTCATGTACCACCATAATCTGAGCTAAAATAATTTGTTTTTCAAAAAAAATATTATGTAAATAGTTGTGTGTAGATTGATTACATATAAAAAAATTACAAGAAACTTAAAAAAAAGTTATTAAAAAATACAAAAAATTGACATTTCAAGTTTGTGGAGTAGTTTTCTCAAAAATTAATTAAAAAATAGAAAAAATAATACAATCATTAAAATTACATATTTGAAAACTAGACATCGTTGTCTATAATAAATTATAATTCAATAAAAAATTAAAAAAAATAAAAATTGTGAGTCATATTGCCAAAGTCGGTTTTTTCTTGACATTTTCATGGCATTGTACTTGTAGGTCCAAGGCGAAGGGGTGGATTTCCAAGTCTAAACAAAATAAAATTCATGGGATTCAGATTCCAATTTTTATGAAATTTAGACCGTCTCTAAAATGCGTACCCATTCTAAAATATTATGTAATTAGAAATGGGTGCTCAATTTGAAAAATAAAATAGGCACCTATTTTAAAAATTTAGATTCAGGAGTTTGAGCCCAAATGGGTACCCATTTTGTCAAGATTTTTTACAATCCTAAAACTTTCCCTATATGTGGAACCAACTTCTTGCTTTTACCCATTATTTTTGATCTTATGAAGCTATAGTGCCATCATATTAATCATCAAATCCAATTTTCATTTGAATTGACCCTCAGAGTTTTTTGTATTCATCCTCTTCGCTCTTTTTGTCATATTGTTATGCTTTGCAACAAGTTCTATAGAAGACGATTGAGTCTTTGAACTCTCTACAAATCAACTTCGTTTCCTTATCTCCCTCAAGTGACATATGGAAAGTTAAAATCCAAACACATATGATAGCAGGATCACTGACTCTAATAACAAAATGTATTGATCCAAAAAAAAATGTAAATTTGATTCTTCAACTTACACAAATACTTATTATTTGAATGAAAACACTATTGGGCATTACTATTCAATCACATCTTAGACAACTTAGATTGAAATAACTATTTATGCATAAATAATATCATTATGTTTCAAACAACAAATGAAAAACAACTCTTAATGTTTTTACTCTAATGAAAAGAAAATAACAGGTATAAATCTCGATCTCTTTATTATTACAATAATGGATGTATTGTATTCAAATCATACGACAATATTAGTAACACTGAAATTCCATACTAGTAGCAATGATAAAATAGAAATAATACAATGGGGTTGGAGTCTGCATCTAATGAAGCTCAAATACAAACTCTATATGAGATCACCCTTTCAAGTCACTAGGGTTTTCATCCTAATACTCTTATGCGCAAAAGTAAGTGCTTAAAAGATATTTTGAAAAGAATTTGGTTAAATATAGATGATGATCCCTAAGTAAAATAATTTATTTTTTATATTCACCATAAAATGAATAGGTCAACCACCATGCACACACACAATTTCAAGTTTGAACCATGATCATGGGTGCAAATGATTCCACTTTAAAAATTATGTTATAGAAAATAAACCACTAGAAAAAATATGACACATGCTAGGAAGTTAGGAAGGGAATGAAAAATATAAGAAAAATATCAAGGATTAAGGGTCGGCCATATCACTAAAGGTACCACAAGTTGGGACATCAAAGGTCGAGCAATAGGCAATCTAATAAGGGGAAAGTCCAACATATACAACAACAAGGTAGGGGACAGATGGAAGGGATGAGGGGATGGATAAGTTTAAAACTCCAACAAGAAGGAGGGAAAAGCAAAGTTATAAGAAAATGCATACTCAAGAAGGGAAAACACACATGAGATGAAAGTATGGAAGACACAAGTATAGAAATAATATGTACAAAATTAGCTTGACTATAAATGGGACATAGTAATTTTGACATCTAATTAATGACCATAGAGTCTTCATTCACTTACATCACGTCCACATTGTGTTTCCATACCCTACCCAACTTTGTAAATGATAAATGTTTATCATTGAGGTAAAGAACACATCTAGCATCACAATCCTGAAGTGAATCTTGGCATGCCCCATTATAAAAATCCAAGGAAAATTATTATCTATCTTTACCATTATGAGTGTCCTTGTAATGTGATGGAGAAAATAAAATAATTTTAAAAATATATTACATTAAATGAGAGTTTATTTGTAAAATGGGAATTTATAGGAAAATGTAATATGGAATCAACAAACTAAATTTAATTGTAAATAACATAAAGAAAAGAACTTGGCACCAGAAGTTAGAGGTCATTTTTATGTGCTATCATGTAAGTCTTATACTATCACCAAAAGATTTATAAAACACAATTGTTTACTTATATTTTTAACTCACCTATACAACAAAGAAAACAATCCAATGGATACCAAATGGTAAAAAAATACCAAAACTCAATTTAATTTGTGTATCTTAAAATGAAAATAGAAATAACAATGGAAAAAGGAAGAAAGAGAGAATGGAACCTATGCGTGATTGTATTCTTCCAAGTACATGTCATTAAAACAAGAAAAATGGTTGGAACTACTTGGAAGCTTTCCAAGCATTGTCAAACCTCTAGTTTAATCTTTCGACCTCCACGAGTAGTCATATAAAAAATAGATATTGGAATATTGTATTTTCTTACCCTTCGTGCATCTAGGATTAAGAACAAATGAAAATAAATCTATGAATATCAAATCCTATACCTACAAGGATTGATAAAATAATGCATATAATATTGAATAAAGGATGATAGTAGTCACTAAAATATTTACGAAAGAGAATACAGATAAATGATATGGAAATAAAGTGTGTACTAATATTAAAACAAGAAGGGAAACTTGTTTAATGACATTACTAGCAAGTGATTAAGAACTACTAATAAGTGATGAAAATATATATTAAGATCTAGGAGATGCCAATGTAATGTGACTGCTTTTCCTTGAGAAATCCTCAACAAGGAGAGTGCAACCAAGAGAGAAGATAGAAAGAGATAGATTTATTTTTATTATTGTTGGAGAGGGAAATCCAAATCAAAAGATAGGTTTTTAGAAGGATTCCTTGGAAGTTGAAGGGTTGAATTCAGATGCAAGAATTTGTTTTTGGATAGGTGAGCATTATACTAGACAACAACAAGTAGCTAAGAAAGAAACCAATATTTATTTTTAAAAAAATATGGGATGCTAGTGCATTGCACAAACATTCACACATCGTGCTTCTATCATAGAGAAATCACTCAGAATTCAACACATCTATCTTAGCTTAGTGAAAAGAATCAAAATCTAATAAATAAATTTGGAAATTTGGTGGAGATAAATGTCAAGGCTAAGGCTAAAATAATCTCTAAAAAATGCTAAGAGAACAGACACTAAAGCAAGCCCAAAACATAACGTGAAATTTCAAGGGTATGCAATATTATGTTACAATAACCTTAATAGTTGGTGCCTATTTTCAAGTCTTCAAAGAAATCTAATTTGGATAGTAGCTTAACAATTTATAGTATAGGTTAAAAATGTTAATATTCTTAGCCAGTCATATCCATCATACCACCATAAAAGGTAGTGCTCTAAATCTTTTTGAATTTTCTAATAGCAAACCATTACTTTACTAATTAGCAAGATAGTTTCCTTGCTAAGAGCTAGGATTCCCAAGAGAGGTACTAAGTTTTCCCATACAAACTAGGTGTAGGAATAATCATTACACAAATATTCAATAGCTTCCAAATCCTACTGAAATAAGGTTCACCTACCAAGGCCCTATTATCCTCTTCTTTCTAGGGAATCCTATGTTAAGATTCATGATTCAAAGTGATCCACATAAAAGTGTGATTTTTAAAATGATTCTTTACCTTCCAAAATTTTGTAGTTTTTGTTGTTTAGCCTTAGTGCTAATGTTTTGTTGTTGGGTTGTTGACAGTTTCTCTAGCTTTATCTTTTGTCAGTATTTTTGAATTTTGTGGGCTACAGGTATTACTTTTTATTTCATTTTAGCAGCTTTTCTCTATTGTTAAGGGTTTTAAGTCCCCTTCAAAACTTTCTTTTCCTAATCAAAAAATTTCCACCACCAAGGTTGACCACCTTGTTCAACAAATAACATAGCCTTATATCCATGTTTCGTAGTGAATATTCCCAAGATAGGTCTCTAGACCACACTAATTCATCCACACCATCAACTATTATCTTTACATGATATTTTGATCAAATGACCCACACAATCATTCCACAACTCATAGCTAAGACCAAAAATGCATAAATGAGGTTCCCTCACCAATCCTTATTACCAAATAGTGGTAGAAGCATGGTTAACAATTTGAGACAACAAGAACAATCCAATATTATGTAGATAAGTAGGATACTACCTCATATCCTAAAAGAGTTGCTATTCTCAATTGATGGGTTGGGGCCAATTCTAAAATTACCACCATTTCTAATTTTCTAAACTAGTAAATTATCAACAACTAGAAAAACCAAGACTATGGCCTTCCATGCAATCAAAATATTGATAATATATTTGTAGGTAGCCTAATCCACTCTACAATAGAAAAAGGTGCTAAATATTTTTGAACAATAAGCATTTTCCATAAAATCCCATGAAATGATTCTCTATAGACTCCGAACCAAAGCTCTTCCAAAGAAATATATTTTTAACACCTTATCTCCATTCTTCCTTAGGTTAAGCAATCAATTACCAACTAACCAATTTAAAATTCCATCTTTATCCTTTTTACCAAACCACAAGAAAATTAAGCATCTCTTCCTATTCTTCTAAAAAACCTCCACAAGGATATGTGTCAAACCATGCTAATATGCATGGATAGCTTATAAATCAGCCTTAACTAGCATCATTCTACCTCCTAAAGATAACTACCTATTACACCAAAAATTCATACATTTGATAATCTTTACCACTAGCATTTCCTAGTGTTTTTTAACATAGACATTTGGCTTCAAACCATACCCTAAATCCTTTAACCCATCCTAAAGTAAAGACTTGGTAAAAGGGAGAATATATATAATGTCTCTCATCATCATCATCATATACAACATGAAAAGACAATGTAGAATTTTTTATTTTAATCTCCATACCAATAGCAATATTGTAAGTCTCAAATTTGTCCTTCAAATTGGAGGTTTTCCTAAAATAGCCATCACCAAAAAGTAAAATGTCATTCAAAAATAAAAGATGAATCAAAGATAAAGTACTATCCACTTTTATATTGCAAGTATGAATAGTTGGTGTTTTCATTGATGTCAATAGGCTTATGTTTGTCTTTTAATTAATGCCAAGTAGTGATGATTGAGAAGTTATGATGATGATTTGATTAGTTGCATTGTGTTGTCATTAGTTAATATTACTGGTTTCAACCTCTAGTTTTTCTTTGATAAGCTTATGTTTATGGATGTATAGTTGAGTTGCAGTGTTGTAGTTAGTTTAATGGTGATGAGGAAGTGTTGAAGATACTGATTATGTCTTTGGTGCTTGGTTTCTAAGTGCTTTTGAGAAAATTTGGATAAAAGAGGAAATAGTGTGTAGAAGGGTGCTCTGACATACATAGTAATGTTCTATTTTTTCTCTGCATTTCTTCTGTGTCAAAGATCTACTTGTGTAGTTTGGATATATTGGTCAGAGGTATTCAAGGATGTTATATCCAAAATTTCTTGGTTTGGATCATTGTGCAAAGAAAGTTGTGTTTACCAGTGTGTGAGCTATGTTGCAGTGGTGTATAGGAGAAATGGTTTTGCTTTGTATTTCTCTACAATTTTGTTTCTAGTCTTGTAATTTTGGTAGTCTATTGATAGGGTTCATATCTACCTTCATTCAATTTTTTTCACGGTTTGGTGCTTTGCAATTTGATTTCTTGAGTTATAGTGTGTGGAATATTATTTGGGTGAACAAGATGAGTTTGTTCTTCAAGTGAAAATTGTTGCAAAGGAATTTGTTGGATTTTAGGGGGTTTGTGGAATATTCAAGATTGTGTTCAAGTGATGTATGTTCTTTGTGAGTAATCTTTGGATCAAATGAAATGTGAACTTAAGTGTTTAATGGTGTTTACATGGGTTAGGTTGATCTTGGGTGTTTACACTAATTGCGGATTTGCTTCAGTGATTGTGGAAGCACGGTGTGGCATGTATGACTAGAATTAGCTCTGAGTTAAGGTGTGATGTGGTCCACCTTCATTCCTTTCCACCGCAAGAATTTTTTAGTGTCAACCTAATTTGAATTTGTAGGTTGAGGTGCATAGTTGACCTTCGCGAATGTTTTCAAGGTCTTGAAGAAGGTATGAATAAGTGTTGTGTTGATGGATGATGAGTGTGTAGAGTGTGTGTGATTTGAATTACAAAAGTGTGAAGTGTGAAGTTGTGACGTGCAATGCAAACCTTAATGAGTTAGACTATTGGAAGCAGTGATAAAAAGGTGTCTACAATCTTTAGAAAGATTGTGAATGTGTTGGTGATGCTATGGTGGACTTTTTTGTTGCATTGAGATGGATTTCTCAGTGTAACATCCTTCTTTCTTCTTTTATGTAATCTGGCAATGAGCCTATTGTATTCAATGTTGAAATTACTTTACATTGTGAGATAATCCTCACTATGGTTTTTCCCTTCTTCGGCGTTCCATGTAAATTTGGTGTTCTATTGTGCATGGTGTTGATGTGTTTCATTTTTTGTTATTTTCTTTCATGCTTAATCAGTTTAATATAATAAGGGTTAATTATGTTGATGTGAATCTAAATGTTTATAAGGTTTTTGAATATTTGATGTACAACTGATTCACCCCCCTCTTAGTTGTCTTGTGCATTCAACAATTGGTGTTAGAGTGAGGTTCCTTGGAAGAAAGCTTAATCACTTGATGTATATCTAGGATGGCGAACAAGAGGGATGCTCCTTTGTTTGATGGATCAAACTATGGATTTTGGAAGACAAGGATGGAAGGTTTCTTGGTATCTCTTGGATTTGGAGTTTAAAAGTTTGTTAAGACTGGATATACTATGCCTATTGGTGGTCTGAGTATCGATGATGAGGTCAAGGCCTATGAGAACAATGGTAAAGCAAGGTATGCTCTTTTAAGTGGTCTTTCTAATGCTGAACTTGTGAAAATTATGAGTTTGAAATTTTCTAAAGATATTTGGACAAAGTTGGAGAGTATTTATGAAGGAGATGATAAGGTCAAGCAAGCTAAGATGCAAAATCTAAAGATCATATTTGAGAACCTAGAGATGTCTAAAGATGAAAATATTACAAGCTACATGCAGAAGGTGGACAAAGTTTTCAATTCCATCAGAGGTCTTGGTGGAAAACTTGAAGTAGAAGAAAATGTAAAGAAGGTACCAAGAACTCTTCCTAAATTTTATAGTCATAAAGTTTATGCTATTTAGGAAGTTCAAGATTTAGGAAAATATTCTAAATATCAATTGTATGGTGCTTTATTTTCTTTTGAAATGGGAGAATTTGGTCCAAGTAATGCAAAAGTTGAGATTGCTTTTAAGGTGGGAAAATCATAAAAGACTAAGGTATCAAATCAAGAGGATCTTGATGATGTAGAAGCAAAATTTGTAAGAAAAATAAAAAAGGGTATTGGTAAGTACAAAGGTAAGCTGCCTTTAAAATATTTCAGTTGTAGTAAGATAGGTCATTATGCTTCAAAATGTCCAAACAAAGCCTTGAATGACAAAAATAAGGAGAACAATGGTAAAGCAATTAAGAAAAGCTATTATGTTAGAGATGGGCAAGTATATATGATGATGAGGATAGTGAATGCTAGTTCATGGCTATTAAAGATGGAACTAATTTTGCTAACTCTAAGAGATGTATGAAGGAGAGTGCTTCAGAAGCAGGTGATAATACTGAAGAAACTATGATGATTGCTTTTCATGCTAGAGAGGAGAAGAAGTACTAGATTTTTGACAATGGATGCTCAAATCATATGACCAGTGACAAAAGTAAGTTTTCTAAACTTGAGAAATATGAAGGTTTAGTAAAGTTTGGTGATGATACATTTGCTAAGATATGTGGAAAAGGTTCAATTAGTTTTGATGGAAAGCATAATATAGATGATGTTCTTTATGTTAAGGGTTTAAGGCATAACCTCTTATCTGTTGGAAAAATATGTAGCAAAGGATATAATCTTATGTTTAGGATGATGGATGTGAGATCAAAAAAATATCTAGAACTATGGTTGACACTGGAAGAAGGAAAAATGGAAATGTTTATCAGCTTGAGGGTGTTGATGCTCATTTCTTTATGACTTAGATTTGTGAAAGTTGGATATGGAATAGAAGGATGTATCACATCAATTTTGATAGCCTAATGAGGTTCAGTTCAATTTAAGCTATGAGAGATTTTCCAAAGATTACAAAGCCCATCAATGTTGTCTGCAAGGAATGTCAGTTGGGAAGCAAGCAAGAAGAAGTTTCAAAATCAAAGAAAAATCTACTACCAGACTATTAGAATTAGTGCATACAAATCTCTATGGTCCTACTAGAGTAAGAAGTCTTCAATGTGACAGGTATTTCATGCTATTGATTGATGATTATTCTAGAATAACATGGGTTAATTTCTTAAAGAAAAATCATAAGCTATAGATAAGTTTAAAGCATTCAAAGTTATGGTTGAGAATGAAATGGACATGAAAATAAAATGTTTGAGGTTTGAAAAAGGTGGAGAGTTCACGTCCAATGAGTTTAACATTTTTTGTGAGAACCATGAGATAAAGAGGCGTTTTCTTCCCCTAGGACTCCTTAGCAGAATGGAGTGGTTGAAAGAAAGAATATGATTGTTCAAGAAGCTACAAGAACACTGATGAAAGATGCAAACCTATAGGAAGTCTACTCGAGAGAATCAATTCACACTATTGTCTATGTACTTAATAGAGTTCAAGCAAGAGTAAATAGTGCAAGGACTCCCTATGAGTTGTGCTATGGAAGGATTCCTACTATCAGATACTTTAGAGTGTTTGGAAGAAAGTGTTATATCAGAAGAGATGAAGAGAACTTAGAAAAGTTTGATACAAGATATGATGAAGGTATCTTTCTTAGATATTCTACAAGAAGCAAAGCTTACCGATGTTGCAACAAGAGGCTGGAGAAGATTGTTGAGAGTGCAAGTTTCAAAGTGGATGAAGAATTTTAGAAGAATTTTATTGTGATAGATGGATATGAATCAAATGAGTCAAGTCTTGTACAGAAAATGATAGAGATAAAGGTAAGGAAGAAGAAGCTCAAATTGAAGAGGAAGAAACTCGAAAAATGATCCCTAAGACTCCTAAGTATGTGCAAAATAACTATTTTGAAGATTAGATCATTAGTGACAAAAGTAAGGGTGTGTTGACAAGAAGCAAAGTTGCTATGGCTGAACAATAGGTAACCTATGTTTACTCTCTAAAGTTGAACCCAAAACAATGATTGAAACATGCAAGGATGAATATTGGATCAAGTCCATGGAAGAAGAACTAATGTAGATTGAGAAAAACTAGACGTGGGAACTTGTCCCAAGACCAACAAAAGAGAATGTAATTGGAACTAGGTGGGTATTTTGGAACAAACTAAATGGGTATGAAGAAGTTATCAAATGATATTTTGGAACTAGGTGGCAAGAATGGAAGCTATCAAAATGTTTTTGGCTTTTACAAGACATAAGAATTTCAAGGTTTATCAAATGGATGTGGAATCTTCTTTCTTGAATGGTGAATTGGAAGAAGAGGTATACATTGAACAATCAAAAGGATTTCAGTTATTAGACAAACCGGATATGGTTTGTAGATTGAAGAAATAATTATATGAATTGAAGCAAGCTCCCAGAGCTTGGTATGCAAGGTTGGATAGGTACTTGATATAGCAAGGATTCAAAGTTGAAAAATATCAAATCTTGATTGTGGTTGTGTATGTTGATGATATAATCTTTGGAGGAAATGAAGCTATGTACAAGAAATTTGTAGAAGAAATGCAAAAAGAGTTTGAGATGTCTATGTTTGGGGGGATCAATTTTTTCCCTGGGTTGGAAATCAATAAGACAAAGAAAGGTATATTCATTTCACAATCAAAGTATGTCAAGAAAATGTTGAAAAAGTTTGGAATGGGGGATTCTAAACCGGTATGTACTGTGGTTATTGGTTTCAAACTTAGTAAGAATGATGAATATCTTAAGGTTGATCAGAGCAAGTATAGATTAATAAATGGAAGACCACTATATCTAACTTGTACTAGATTGGATATCATGCATGCAGTTTGTCTTGTGGATAGATTTTAAGAAGATCCTAGAGAATCACATGTTGCAACAGTGAAGAGGATATTTAGATACTTGAAGGGCACTCCAGAACATGATTTGTGGTATCGAAAGAATATTGATTTCTCTTTGAGTGCTTATACAAATGTTGATTAGGCAAGTTGTGTGGATGACAAGAAAATTTACAAGTGGTGGTGCATTATTTCTTGGATGTAGATTTATGTCTTGGCTAAGCAAGAAGCAAGACTCAATGTCTTTATCTACTGTAGAGGCATAATACATTGCAACATCTTAGTGCACATAAGTGTTATGGATGAGGCAAACCTTGAAGGATATTAGAGTGGTATATGATGAACCAATTTTTATATTCTATGCCAATAAAAGTGCTATTAACTTTTCAAAGAATCTGGTGATGCACTCAAGAACAAAACATGTCTCAATCCGATATCACTTTTTGAGAGAAAAGGTTGCAGAGAATGAAGTAAAGCTTGAGTATGTGCTTATAAAGGATCAGGTTGCTGATATATTCACTAAGGCTCATCCTAAGGATACTTTTGAGTATCTTCGGGAGAAGTTAGGGGTTATTGAGCCTCCTTCTTTGAACTAGATGCATAAAGATATGCATTAGTCCAGTAGATTTCAAGATTCATTCTTTGTTTTGGACTGCGTTGGAGGCTACCTTTCAAGGGGAGTAGGTTGTGGAATTGTTGGTTATTGTAGCCAAGGGGAGTAAGTATTGGTGCAGGTTGGTGTTGTCCTTTATCATATGTGTCAAAGGATATGTGCAATGGTTGATGGTTGATACAATTTGGTGTGTGCTCCTAAGGGGGAGTATGCAGAGCAATTAAAAGGAAAAGATGTTGAAGAGCAAGTACAAGTATGATTGATCTCAAAGGGGGAGAGAAAGTAATGTGAAAAAGGAGAGTAGTAAGTTGAGGAAGGGAAAGATAGTATAATGTAATGGGGAGAAATAGAAAGAGTTGATATGAAGCAGTGTGTCGGTGATCAGAGTTGTTATGTTTGTTATTTATGGTTTTTAAAAATCATGTGTTGCCATCAATGACAAAGGGGGATATTGTACAAGTATGAATAGTTAGTGTTGTCATTGATGTCAATAGGATTATGTTTATGTTGTCATTAATTTCAACTAGTGATGATTGAAACTTTTTTATGATGCTTTGATTAGTTGCATTACATTGTCATTAGTTGATGTTACTGGTGTCAACCTCTAGTTTTGCTTTGATAAGCTTTTGTTTATGGATGTACACTTGAGTTGTAGTGTTACATTTAGTTTAGTGGTGATGATGAAGTGTTGAATATGATGATTATGTATTTGGTGCTTGGTATCCAAGTGTTTTTGAGAAAATTTGAATAAAAAAGGAAATAATGTGTAGAAGAAGTGCCCTGGCATACAGAGTAATGTTTTGGTTTTTCTCTGCATTTCTTCTATGTTGAAGATATGCTTGTGTGGTTTGAATATGTTGGTCAGAGGTGTTCAAAGATGTTATATCCATAATTTCTTGTTCTGGATCATTGTGCATTGAATGTTGTGTTTACCAGTGTGTGAACTATATGTTGCAATGGTGTCTAAGAGAAATAGTTTTTCTCTGCATTTCTCTATAGTTTTGTTTCTAGTCTTATGGTTTTGGAAGTGTGTTGATAGGGTTCGTATCTACCTTCAGTCAATTTTTTTTGTGATTTGGTGCTTTTCAAGTTGATTTCTTGAGTTACAATGTGTTAAAGATTATTTGGGTTAATAGGATGAGTTTTTTCTTCAGGTGAAAGTTGTTGTGAAAGAATTTGTTAGATTTTAGGGTGTTTGTGGAATATTTTGGATTGTGTTCAAGTGATGTATGTTGTCCATGAGTCATCTTTGGATCAAAGGAAGTGTGTACTTAAGTGTTTAATGGTGTTTACACGAGTTTGACCGACCTTGGGTGTTTACACTAATTACAGATTTTCTTAGGTGATTGTGGAAGCATGGTGTGGCGTTTATAAGTAGATTTAGGTCTGAGTTAAAGTGTGATGTGGTCTACCTTCATTTCTTTCCACCATAGGAATGTTTGGTACCGACCTAATTTGAATTTGCATGATTAAGGTGCATAGCTAACCTTGGAGAATTTTTTCAAGATTGAAGAAGGTATAAATAAGTGTTGAGTTGATGGAGGATAAGTGTAATACCCTTCATATTGTTGTTACTCTTATGAATGGATTTTGTACTTGGTTGTGTGGGTGATTAGTTCACCATTTTGGTTGTGCATGGATTTATGGTTTGGTTGAGTAGTTGCATTGGATTTTACATATGTTGTTAGATGATATATTTCATGGTGATTATGTTTTATGGCTATTTTGTGGAGTTCTTTTATAATATATATATGGTGATGTGATTTTTATGCTGTTATAATGTTTAGTGTGTTTACTAGTGCATCTTGGTGAAAGGATGGAGTGGCATCACTTGCTTGCAAGTGCCCTGCTACCCTGTGATTGCCTTTCACCATGTGTTTTCTATGGTGATTTATATGCTTCACAACATTTGTTTCTATGCAGGATGCAGGTACTGGACATCGACTCCACATGCTTGTCAGGTTTGAGTGTGTCTCATAAACTCAATGGGATTGATGTTAAAAAGGAGTGGTTAGGAAAGTGTTCTTGTCCCAAGTTCGTCTTTTGTGAGTCCATTGTTGTCTTTGTTTCTATTTGTCCTTGTTTGTAAATGTGTTAGCGTTGATTAACATTTTAGTTTGGGATTTAATTAATTTTTAATTAAGTGTGATTCAATTGGTTTTGGGTATGTGTGATCAATTAATATATTTAATTGATGGAGTTATTAAGTTAATTGTTGTTAAGCTAATTGAGTTATATTCTCTATTAAAGGAATAGTTTAAATAAAATAAATTTTCTTTGTTGATATTTGAAAATGTCCAATTTACTATTGCATTTGGAATTAATTGAATTAATTATTAAAGATTATATTGTTATTATTATTAGAAATATAAATAAATAAATAATTTTTTATTTTTTTTAAATTATTAAAATTCTTTTATGGATGGTTTACGGGAAGTAGTGAGGAAATTAATGCATTATGGTGGGGAAATTATTCTGGAAAGAAAAGGGGCATGGGGAAACAAAAATTTCTTTACGGGAAAATTTTGGCTGAGAAGAGTGGGTAGCTCTGTGTGTGAGTTTTTGGGTTTTCTGGTGTATGTTTGTGTAAGAATTTGGAAAAAGCTGCAGGAGATTTTCTGAAATTGTATTTTGGCTAGAGGAGAAGCTTTGGGAGGAGCTTACTAGCTAGAGGCTCTCGTGGCAAGGCTTGGCACAACTTTTAACTTCTACAGCCTATAGGAAATAGGTTCTTTTTTGTTTTCATTTTGTTACAAATGCTTTCTTCTTGGAAAGGTTGTTTATTTGTGCAAGAGGAATTGTCTTTATTCTTTGAGGAAATTAGAAGCTTTCTGTAGAAAACAATGTTCCCGGCTGCTGCCATTAAAATTTTTGTGTTGCCTCTGTAGGAAATTACACAACAAATTTAGAGAATCTAGTTAAATAAAAATCCTTGAAGTAATAGCTCAAAGAAAAATACAGTAAAAAATGAGAACCTCTGTAGAAATTTTAAAATGAAACCTCTCTGTGTAAACTCAGGAAATTAGGAAAAACTCTGTGCGAGGGAAATTGGGAAAATTCAAGAAATTAGTAAACTTCTGTGCAAAATTTTATATATGTTACCTGTAATTAATTATGGTGTTTTGTTTCTCAGTTTATTCCTTTTGTTTAAAAAGAAAGCAATATTTTTAGAACTTTTACTGGTAAATCTACTGTTATCAAGAATATATCATTAAAAATTTGTATCTAAAATATGTGTTATGTCTGTGATTTCCGTCAATTTTTCGTTCGTACAGATTTCAAAATTTTAAAAAGAAATTAAATATATATATATATACATATATTATCAATTATATATAAGAATTGGGGAGGGGTCGAACCCCCCCCACACCCTATGGGGTTGGCACAGCCCTGGTGGAGCTGCATCCTCCCCAAAGGGAGGCTGCAGCTCCCAGCGGCACCTTCCTTATATAAAGCAAAAGCTTTATTATTTAAAACTTTGTTTTTTTCGGATTTCTTTAAAATTAATTTTTTAATTTATATTAAATATGATATTCAATTTTAATAAATGAGGAAATAATATTATAAAAATTTATTTATAATTTTATATTCTTCTTATTGAGTATAATTGAAGTAAGTAATTATCGAATATACTTGAGTGTTTTCATTTAGTAAGTAAATTGAGGAAACTAGTAGTTTGATTTTTGAGATGAAATATCTTGTGGTGCGATAATATAATCTGACTTGTGAAATTATGTTAATCATTAATTACTTGATGTTGAATAAATAGTTATTTTATTTTCTTAAATTTTTTTTTTTTTTTTTTGAGTTAGGTTAATCCACCTATTATATGTGATAAGGTTATTGTTAAACTTCTAGAGGTTTTAGAATTGGGTGTTTTAAATTTTGTGGCTTCTATATTTGAATCTTGATTCCATTTTCTTTATGGTTGTAACCTTGTGTATACCTCGAGTTGCATTATTTTATGTATGTTATTGAGTCATATGATTATAGCGAGATGGGTTGCCTCGCGATTATTTATTTCATGTTTAGAGAACTTGAGAGTACAATTCCTTGATCTTGTTGTATGTTAGGGGTTCTAGGGAGAGTGGCTCTATGGGGGCACTGACGCACAAAAGGGCTATGAGGATAACCCACATTAGAGTTAGTGTAACAAGTGAAAACCTAACTAATTAATTAGGGGATGGGTAGTTAAGCGCTAAAAGATAATTATAGATTCCTCGCTCACTTGTTAGGGCTTCCAAAGACTAAAGGTGGCTGAGAAGGCCATGGTTGGCATAATCGTGATCTCGTCTCTACGAGAAATGCATGATTCCACATGAGTCACCTTATGGGGCGGTGCCTTGAAATAGGAAGTCAGGATAACCATAGATGGAGGTGGCACCTTGTGATAGGATGTCAGGATAATCCATGAAGGCCATGCGATGACACTCTCCTCTAGCCTTCCCCTTAGTTGATTTTATTGGAATCCTCTGGAAGTGGTTTATTGTTATGACTTGGTGTATATTGTTGTCATGTTTAGTTAGTAGACTTTTATTGTTATGGTTTCTTATATGTTTGATTTCTCTTTCCATGTTTGGAGTTGAGTCTTATGTGTTACCTTAGACGTCCTTGGTTGGGAATCCTTTCTTAACTACTCCTAGCACAGGGGTGGTTGGGTGGAACGTGCTTCGCACCCCGTTGGGTTTCCCATTTGGCAGTTGTTCCCTCAATGCAAAGATTGTGGTGACAGATTGTTCCAAATTTATGTTCCTTCAGATGTATATATTTGTACTTTTGTCATATCTTGTAAATTGTAATGTAACTTTCCCATGTGTTGGGATAGTGTATTTTGTAACTTGGATAATTGTTTATTGAGATTTAATTTGTAAATGATGTATTTTTTTATCACACTTTGTAAATTCAAATGTTATTCATGGATGTAATAATACTTGATGTTGTATTATATTTGAGCAAATGAATTCTATTTATTTCTAAGTTTAATGGCTTAGGAAATATTGTATAGAATCTTTATGATTCATTCTTGTTTAATGCATATCATTTATCAGTGTTTATATGAGAACTCATATTAGTAGAAACGAATGTTAGTTTAGTCAGATTTGTTAATGGGTAGATTACATAATTTCTCTCCGCATACCCCAAGGGACTTAGGCATTTAGTTTGTATTTGTAATAATGTTAGTTGCAATAGTTAACATAGTACTTTGCTTTGTGTTAAAAAAAAAACATTATTGTGTACTTAGTTATCCTTTGGGGTTTGCGCGTCAGGACATTACAATAAGTGTGTAGAGTGTGATGTAAATTGCAGAATTGTGAAGTATAAATTTGTGAAGTGTAGTGTGAACCTTAATGAGTTAGACTACTTGAAACAACGAGCAATAGGTGTCTACAATCTTCAGAAATATTTTGAATGTGTTGGTGATGTTGTGGTGGAATTTTATGTTGCATTGAGATGGATCTCACTGTAACATCCTTCTTTCTTCTTTTCTGTAATCCGACAATGAGCCCTTCTTTATTTTTGGCAGTGAGCCTATTGTATTTGATGTTGAAATTACAAATCAAATCTATTTCCTTATCTCCCTCAAGTGACATCTAGTTTCTCTTCACTATATTGCATAAATGTAAAACATGGAAAGTTAAACTCCAAACACATATGATAGCAAGATCACCAACTCTAATAACACTAAATGTATCGATACAAAACAATAATGCAAATTTGATTCTTAAACTTCCACAAATACTTATTATTTGAATTACAACACTATTGGGCCTTACTATTCAATCTTAGACAACTTATATTGGAATAACTATTTGTGCATAAATATTATCTTTATGTTTCAAACAACAAATGAAAAACAACTCTCAATATTTTTACTGTAATGAAAAGAAAATAACAGGTATAAATCTTGATCTCTTTATTATTACAATAATAGATGTATTGTAGTCAAATCATAGGACAATATTAGTAACACCAACAATCCATACAAATAGCAATGGTAAAATAGAATTAATACAATGGGGTTGGAGTCTGCATCCAATGAAGCTCAAATACAAACTCTATATTTGATCACCCTTTCAAGTCACTAGGGTTTTCATTCTAATATTCTCATGCACAAAAGTAAGTTCTCAAAATATTTTTTGAAATGAATTTGGTTAAATGTAGATGATGATCCCAAATGAAATAATGGCTTTTTTATAGTCTCCAAAAAATGAATAGGTCAACCACCAAGCACACTCACAACTTCAAGTTTGAACCATGATCATGGGTGGAAATGATTCCACTTTAAAAATTATGTTGCCAAAAATAAACGACTAGAAACAATATGACACATGCTAAGAAGTTAGGAAGGGAACGAAAATATAAGAAAAATATCAAGGATCGAGGGTTAGCCATATCGCCAAAGATACTATAGACATCTAAATTTGACCACTTCCATATGGTCAAAGACGTCTCCTTGATCATCCCTTTGCTCATCTATTTCATCCTCTTTGTTGGTATTAATTAAATCATTCATTTAATTAATATTTCGTGTCCTACATAAGGTTTCCAAAGTATTTAATTTAATAAATACTTTTTCCTTCTTTCCTCTCTAAATTAAATAAATATATCACTTTATTTAATTTAGTCATATTACCTCTTGGAATTTTAAATTTATTTTTAATTCTTCACTTTCTCTCTCATTGTCACATCTTCCAACTTTTGCAAGTTGGTATGTAATCCCTCTTAACCACCTAACCTTCTTTTAATCATAATTAATTTATGGTTAATATGTGCACACCCCTAATCATCATTAGGGTCACATCCTCCATAATTTCCCACTTGCCTCTAATTTGTTATTAATTTGTCTAATCAAGTACTTGCACAACCTTGATCACTTAATTAGGTTAATATAATCCTCATGTCATTTATGGAATGTGTCCTAATTCAACCTTATTAAAGGCTTTCTCCTTTTGGAGAAGGCACTCCATTCCCCATGTGAATTTTTAATTCACATTTAATCCCCCAATGCATTCCAAAGAATTTTAAATTCTTTTTCTCATTCCCATGTGGATATTTGAGGAATTTTTAATTCCTTGCATGTCGTTTCACCCACATGGGGACAAGGACCTCCTTTAATGAGGAGATCTTGTCCCAATTCCAAGCTACTATGTATTACCTCCATGTCATGTACTCTCCTTCTAAATCATGTACACATCATTATTTTTAAACCACTTCACATGACACATGTCAAGATGTGAGGGCTTGTGAGTTCTCAACTAACCATATCCCTACATCTTGGCCTTATTGGTTTAATCCCAACCATCCATTTCTCTAGAGAATTCAAAATTCTCTATAAATACGACCTTTTTTCTCTCATTTTGGGAGGAGATCATTATGCTAGCCAAACTCTTGCAATTTTTTCTCTTGAGCCATACTTAGCCAAATACTTGCATTTGCATCCATTATCACCTATTTTTCATTCATCTTGCATTTATCTTGCCTCTCTTGCCATCAAATGAGCATACACTACATCAAAGATCAAAGGGTCAACCAAAGGACAACTCAAAAAGGTAAAAAATTACATTTTGTTTTGTTAAGTTAATCATTTTCTCAATCTTGAGGTGTAGGGTGTTTATATTTGTGGTTTTGCACTCTCTTGTTTGTTTCCCATTTTCTAACACGTATTTTTTCTTGTTCACATTTTTGGCACGCCTAGTGGGACCCACAAACAGGTCTATATCTTTCACATTTGCTTTTTTTTTTCACTTTTTGCAGGTGCAGGTTGTAGAGAGGCGAACCGAACCATCCAAGGGCATACCTAACCTGATAGACAGGCAAACCTGACCTCCAGGGGTGGACCCGACCTTGCCCAGGGGTGGACCCGAACTTGCCCAGGGGCAGACCTGCCCTCCATAGACTCCAGGAGTTGATTTTTATAGATTTTTCACAAAGGGGCGGACCTGACCTCTAGAAAAGTGGACCTGACCTGACAGACAGGTGGAATTACCCTCCAGATGGGTGGACCTTCCCTCTAGACAGGCGAACCTCCCCTCCAGACAGGTGGACCTGACCTGGACAACTTTTTTCAAAAGGTGAAATTTTAGTTTTTAGCACTCTTTTTGGTTGTTTTAAGTGTTTCTTATCCCCTAACATGTCTTGTTTGAGTTTTTGTAATCATCTAATCCACATTTGGCGAGGAACAAGGACAAGATTCATTAACAATTTTTCTTGCAGGGTTAGTTATTTATCAACCACTAGTTGTTTTGCATAACTTAGGCACATAGTTTAACTAGGGGTGTCAATTAATCTTTTTTGTCATGCTTGTTGGTAAGCTATTTGACGTATCCAATCCCCTTATGCCATTTGGCGATCCTGGGTGACGAGAAATCGTAGCTTACCAAGTCATTTTGAGTCACCCTTTTTCCTTTTCTTAGTGGGACCTGCTTGGGGATTTCATCACCCCAAGGGACAATTCCAACCACGCGTACTGACGAGGTATATAAAGGAGGGAGAGCAAAATTTGTACCTCAATCCAACCATGTTGTAATTGGCAAAGCGTCAGGATGATGTGAAGAGTTGGTCTGAGCCTCTAGTATTTCGCTAAGGTTCCTGACTCACACTTGTAATAGGTTGGTGTTCACGGTTTGTGCCTCACATACCGGGTATATATCGAGGACTCCTTAGCAACCATGTTCATCCTAGAATAGAAGACTTTGTTAGCCATACCCTTTTTTACTAATCTTAGGATTGTGTTGTCTGAATTGTCTTCTTTGTGCAAAACTAGTAATTTTTTGTTTAGCCATATCCTTTTGATTGTTGTTTGTTGTGTTTTGGGTCATTTATCTCAGTCATCTTTTCAAAATTAAAGTTTAAACTTGTCTAGGGGCAGACCTGACCTCTAGGGGTGGACTTGACCCATCTAGGGGAAAACTTGACCTTTGAACCATCCCATTTAAGCCTGTTTTGGCCAATTTTGACCAACTTTTTTCTAACAGGAAGACCTTCCCTCTTTACAGGTGGACCTGACCTCTAGGAGTGGACCTGACCCATCCAGGGGTGGACTTGACCTTTGAACCAACCCATTTAAGCCTGTTTTGGCCAATTTAGACCAACTTTTGTTCAATAGGCAGACTTTCCCTCCCAAGAGACAGACTTGCCCTCCACAGGTGGACCTGACCCATCCTAGAGGCGGACCTAACCCTTCACCAGTTAGTTTTATCATCCGTTTCATCATTCAAGACACTCGTTTTACTATTTCGCGCGCCCGTTTCGCCGTTTCGATCATTCGTCTCCCCATTCCAAACATTCATACACCTATTTCGAGAGTCCATTCACCATCCTAAATGTTCATCCCCTCAGTCTAGGCATCCATTCACTCATTTAGAGTCCTCATTTATCCATTCCAAACCCACGTTCACTCAGTTGTTCTCCACATTCTGGTTATTGTTTCCCCATTTTGGATCACTGGTATTTCATTAAACTCCGTTAAAGCAAATGTCCAAATTGACCTAGGTGTTCATCTCTAATCATCATCTATCACAACTGCCTTAAGATTGTCATCCATCCTAAGTCAGTCATCCTTGTCAGCCCAATCAATCCACTTCTATCTCAAGTTGGATTTGGTGTCATTATCATACATCCACCCTTTAGTCAATTAATCAACACCTAGCATTACCAAGGATCACTCTTGAACTCAGTTTCAGATTCTAGTCATTATCATTCATCCTACCGTCCAATCCTATTAATCGATCATCAATCCAAATCAAATCCAGGTTGACCAATTTTTTACCAATTAGCCCAATCTAATCTCCACAAACAAATCCACTTCGGTCAAATCAATCATCCAAATAAATCCTATTGAGCCACATCCTTATTGGCTAATCAATCATCGAATCAAATCATTCCTTTCATCACCAAGGTCATCCTAGCATCCTTGTCCCTCATATCATCTTGCATGCTCGTTTAGACTCAGTCACAAACAAGGAAAATGGCCGAGCAACAAGCCCAAAATTCCCAACCAAACATCCCTCAAATTCCCAATAATGGTACGAATATCCCTCGAGATCCTCATAATGGTACATCATCACAATCCAATATTGATGGTCAAAACACATCACCACCCAGGGATAAGAACATGGTCAACCAACCTGAACTTACATTTGAGGAACACTTTAGTAACCCTATCAATGTTCAAATGATATATCACCTTCTCAAAAAACATGGGGAAGAAATCTTGGCCCACCTAATTGGAAAAGGTGTCAAGCCTCCATCAAGTGTCAACCTATCCAAGTATGGAAGCTCCACATCTAACATACCCCAAGGCTCACAAAACGCACCAGGTAGTTCATACATCCCCAATGTTCCTCCAATGGAAGGTTGGCATCAACCTGAATTTGACAATGTCATTCTGTATCACGTTAACAATCCCCCACACTTTGAAATCTCAGCCATGGGGGCTCCTCAAGTAGCTGATCCCAACGATCCTTTTGCCTATGGCATGCCACAAAATGTTTCGCAACCACTGCCAATAATGCTAACAACACCACCCCTTTCAAATCAACCTACCATCAATGTTGGGGGCACCCCTTTTACCACATTTCCTCCACCTCCTAGAGCTACAAACCTACCATCTCCTTTGTACACATCTCAACAACCTCCCTAATCTAACATACCACCTCCATTACTGCCACAAGGTACATCCCAACCAAATGTCCCCTTTGGTACCCAACAACCTTTGTTGCAAAAAACCTCTACATTATCTCAACCACCTCATCTGCAACAACCTCCACATAACCCCTTGATCTCTTCACAACAACCACCACACCAATCACAAGGTAATCTGTTCCAACCTCCCGCCTAGACCATATCCCTATTCCTCGCATCCATTCTACGTCTGCAAGTCCAATCACAATACAACATCCCATCTCGACCCACACAACACCTCACATCACATCAAAAACCTCCCCAATATTAAAATTATCCTAACCAACAACCACCCAATGTGGCCTCCCAACAGTCACAAGAGTACCTTCAGTACCAATAGGCCAATCTGCAACATCACATTCAAGCTCCTCAACATCCCACCAAACATTTTTATCAAACGAATCCATACTATATCTCGCAACAACAACCCCAACACCAAAAAAATCCCTTGGCATACCAGCAAGGGATATCATCATCTCACTATCAAAATCCATACCTCAACCTTCAGACATTGTCTCAGTAAGATCCTTTGTCATCCTATCATCCATATCCATCTAACTCATCCTTGGCTCCCACACCACTAGTCAACTCTAATCTGTTAGAAATCAAAGCTGCTCTGAAATATTTTCAAGTTGGGACTGGAAAATAATCATTCAAATTTGAAGACATATGTCCCTATCCATTTGATCCCTCTATCTCATTGATCCCCTTCCCTAAACATTTCGAAATACCAAAATTTGACAGATACAAGGGAAACAAAGATCCTAAGGCCCATTTGCAATAGTTTTACTCCCAGTGTCAGGAAGTTATGCACAATGACAACTATCTCTTGCGTTTGTTTCCATGGATCCTGGCAGGAAATGCCTTAGAATGGTTCATGGGACTAGAACAAGGGTCCATAAAATCCTTTGCAGATATTTCAGAAAAAAATTCTTACTTCTCCTTTAATTTGGAGGACATTGATACATTGGATCTCCTCAAAGAGAAACAATGGGAA
The DNA here is from genome assembly GCA_007258455.2 of Sequoia sempervirens. NCBI lineage: Eukaryota > Viridiplantae > Streptophyta > Pinopsida > Cupressales > Cupressaceae > Sequoia > Sequoia sempervirens. The sequence continues at coordinate 41,715 of VDFB02012065.1, forward strand.
GTTAAAACCTTTGCTAGCTACCTATAGAGGTGGCGTGCACTAGCTAGCCGAATGAAAACCCCTCTCAAAGAGAAAGATTTGGTCACCCTCTTCGTGGAGAACTCTCATCCTGACATGGCTCATAATTTTAGATTACACTATGTCACCACTTTCACTAAGATAGTGGAAAAAGGAACCATCCTTGAATGCGCCCTTATTGCCAAAGGGCACATCAAGATACACCACCATGACAAAGAAAGGCCATCTGGTGATAAGTCTTTCTTTTGGAATAAGAAAAAAAATGCAGTGAATGATGGTGTCACTGACACTCAACATGTTCAGGTGGCCAATACATCCCAAAGACAACAACCATCTGTACCTAATTCCATATCCATGCCATAGGGGGCATCTTGTCCTCCTCAACAGTCAAACCAGAATAGTCAAGGGAGAGAAAAATTCCTATATGCTTAATTAGGAGAACCCTTGAGTGTCATCTTCAATAAGTTGTTATAGGTCAACTATCTGATCACGTACCCTGTCACCAAACCATTTGATGAATCCAAGCCTAAACTTGCCTAGTTTAGGAAAAATGAATATTGTGAATTCCATAAAATTAAAGGACACACTCTGAATAAGTGTCAAGGTCTCAAAAACTATGTCCAAGATCTTATCGATCGAGGAGATATCAAATTCGATACCAGTCAAGCTTCGTCATCCAATGCTCAATTACAGATATACCAAAACACCTTCCCTAACCATAATCAAGGCACAAGCACCTCCAGTAATAATTCCCAAGACAACAACATAAATAATATAAGCTATAAAAATGTACCCATCAATTATGATGGCATTGTTCATTACATTGAGCAGGTAGAACCCAGTGTGTCTATGATACATGTTAAGGCTAAAGATCCCTAATGTGTTGTTACTACATGATGATCCTGCATTACTGTCCTGGCAGCCTCAACATTCGCTCAATCAAATCCTGTAAACTCTCAATACAACATTCTTGATCACTTAGGAAAGACTCTTGCTCAGATCTCAATCTTGGATTTTTTTAAGTCTTCTACCATACATCAAGAAATTCTCAATAGAGCCTTTCAGGAAACCCATGTACCTAATGACATTGATCCCGCATGATTCCAAGCCTTAGTGGGAGACTTGGCTTTGTCTTACCAACTACACTTCAGCCAGAATGATATGCCAAATATTGATGGCAATCACAACCATCCATTGCACATTGAAGTCCTGGTTGCCTGTCATAAAATAAAAAGGGTCCCGGTAGATAATGACTCTGCCCTTAATCTATTCACTTTGAAATTCAAAAAATAGGTGGGGTATACTCAAGCGTATTTGAGTAACCAAATCATCACAATCAAGTCTTATGATAATGCAGAAAGAAATTCTGAAGGGATTATCAGTCTTCCTATTCAGGTTGGACCTGTAGTTCAGTATACTACTTGTCATGTCCTTGATCTGGACTTACCATATAATCTCCTCTTCATCCGCTTGTGGCTCCATGCCATGCAAGCCGTCTTGTCCACGTACCATCAGTGACTAGAATTCCCAGTTAATGGACAAGAGATCACCATTTATGCCGACCCACAACCATTTGAATATTGTCGCACTTTAGAAGCATCATTTCCCAATTTATATTATTGTCCTAGGTTTGAAATGGGGGCATCTCAGTCATCATCCTCCAATCCACCATCCACTATGATAGCCACTCCATCTCCTACCACCAATCCTATAGTCACCAAAGTCCAAATCATTGACAAGGGGTGTGGTGAATATGAAATACATATAGCCCTAAATGTGGCAACCATGCCACCATCACCACACATGTACGACCAACCTTCATAGGCTACTCCAAAAGAAGATAAGACCATCACCTTCAGTGTTAAAAACATCCCCACCACCACTTTCTAGTCTCCTAGTATAAAGACAGATGCACTAGAAGAAGATATCAATCAATGGGTATACCATGAAGAACCCCAACCAAATCCACCTCTAAAGGAATATTTTCAAGAAGTATACCCTTAGTCAGCTAAGTTCGCAAAAAAGTATAACTACCAAGGCAGGGGCCTAGGTAAGGAAGAGCAGGGGCGGTTGCAACCTATTGATGTATCAAAGCTTCCAAGGAATATAGGCCTCAGATAAGAAAAAAATCAGAAAGGCCCTACAACATCATCTAATACTTCCAATAGTGTTACTATGGACAATGATCCCTTGGAAGACATACCCGAGGAGGAAGCTATCATACATGTGTACAATGATGTTGATCACATGGATTTGTCATCCATGTTTGATTGATTATCCGTCTTTACCATTAGCCTATCCCTTCGCCATCCTGAACTTATTGATTGGGACCTACGTGACAGCGCACCTGTCAATGTATCCTTAGATACATATTTCAACCTCATGGGATTGGGGGAGGATGAACAATCCAGTTGCAAAAATAAAAACAAGAAAAATAAAAAATATTCATCTAGTGAAAACCTCCCTGAGGCACTTCTTGACCTAGAAAAAGTAAAAAAAATTACGCATCTGATAGTGAAAACCTCAAAGAGGCGCTAGAGGATGGAGACGTTCATCTTCCGCTTGTGGGAACTCAATTATCCACAAGTTCATCCATCATAATTGAATAAAATCAAGAAGTTAATCTGGGTACTGCAAAAAACCCTAAGATCACCTATGTGGCCAAATATTTATCACAGCAAGAATATTCAGTCATTGTTCAGCTACTCCAAGATCATATCATTAACTTTCCTTGGTCATACTTGGATATTCCAGGCTTAGACCCTACCTTAGTAATTCATCATCTGCATGTTCACCCAGATGCAAAGCATGTCAAATAGAAGCTCTGCAAGATGCATCCACAGGTAGCATTGTTAGTCAAGAAGGAATTGGAGAAACTATTGGATGTCAGTTTTATCAGACCCATTGACTACTCTGAGTAGATCTCCAACATAGTGCCTATTGCCAAACCAAATGGAGACATTTGGATTTGTACAAACTTTTGAGACCTTAACAAAGCTTGTCCAAAAGACGACTTCCCGCTGCCCAATATTGACATGTTGGTCGACCTGATTGCAAGACATCAAATGTTATCCCTTATGGATGGTTTCTCTAGTTACAATCAGATCCGAATTGCATCTGAAGACCAACACAAGACCACTTCATGACACCTTGGGGTACTTTTTGTTACAATGTTATGCCCTTTGGCCTCAAGAATGTGGGGGTGACATATCAAAGGGAAATGACTGTCATCTTCCATGACCTCATCCATATTATCATGGAGGATTATTTCAATGACTTGCTAGGAAAATCCATAACCCGAGCAGAGCATCTTGTCATCCTGAAAAATATCTTCAAGTGGTTAGAACATTACAAACTGTGACTAAATCCAAAAAAGTGTGTCTTTGGTGTTACATAAAGAAAACTATTGGGTTTCATAGTCTCTCGAAGGGGTATTGAGGTTGATCCTGCTAAGGTGAAAGCTATTCTGGACATGCCACCCCCGCGCAATCTAAAATAATTAAGAAGTCTCCAAGGGAAGATGCAATCCATATGTCGGTTCATAGCTTAGCTTACATATAAGTGTCATTCATTCGCCCATCTTTTGAAAAAAGACTCCACCTTCCGATGGAACCAACAGTGTTAGACAGGTTTCAATAAGATCAAGGAGTACTTAGCTCATCCACCGATCTTGATGCCACCTATTCCAGGGAAACCCCTCCTACTTTACATCTCTGCCACTTCAGTCGCACTAGGGGCATTGTTGGCACAACATGATGAATCATCAAAAGAAAGAGCAATCTAATACATCAATTGAACACTAGTCGGCTATGAATTAAACTACTCTCCCATGGAGAAAGCCTGCCTTGTAGTAGTTTTCAGCACACAGAAACTTTGACATTACATGCTTAGCCATCTGGTTAAATTAATAGCAAAAAATGATCCACTAAAGTATATGTTATCCAAAACCACTCTAACTGATTGCATGGCTAAGTGGGTCATGCTCCTAAATGAATTTGACATAGAGTACGTGGATCGTAAAGCCATAAAGGGACAAGTCATAGCTGATCAGTTGGTCAAGGCACCATTAGTGGATGCTTACCCTCTAGTCACTGAATTTCTAAATGAAGTTTTCACAATTACAGAAGCATATGTCTGGATATTGTATTTTGGCGGCTCATATAATCATAATGGGTCAGGCACGGGAATTCTATTAGTTACCCCTCAAGTTGATTACATTACAAAATCATTCAGGATAGCATTCCCATGTACCAACGACATAGTTGAGTACGAAGCCCTCCCTCACGGACCTTTGAATTGCAAAAAAATGACACATAACTCACTTGAGGGTCTTTGGTGATTCATTGTTGGTCATTAAGCAAGTTAATGATGAATTCCTAACAAAAAATGATAAGCTATTACCCTATAAGCACATGGTGGATGATTTCAAGAAATATTTCACCTTCATACAATTTGACCAACTTCCCAGAGCACAAAACAAAGTAGTTGATGTAATGGCTACTATTGGCTTCCTGATTGACATGCCTAAAGATCGAACAGAGTGAGTTCCTTGTGGAACAACTTTTAATCCAAGCGTATGATATCCCTGAGACTAACATGGTGTGCGACATTGTGGGTCCCACGTCCCCATGGTACCAAGACATATATACCTATCTGTATGATAATATTCCCCCCCTAGATCTCACACGCAATCAACAAAAATACTTACTGCTCTTCCCAATACATTATCATCGGTGATACGCTTTATCGTCGCGGGTATGATGGAATCCTCCTTAGATGTCTAAATGAGATTGAATCCCATACTGCACTAACAAAGGTACATAGTGGTGTTTGTGGGGCTCATTCAAATGGTATGGATTTGGCCAAAAGGATTCTCTAAGCTAGATATTATTGGCCTACATTAGAGCATGATGCTTGTGAATTTGTGAAGAAATGCTTTCCCTGCCAACAACACACAGATTTGATTCATGATCCAACATAAGACCTTCAACCCCTCCTAGCATCGTGGCCCTTCTCTCAATGGGGTTTCAACTTGATTGGTAAGATTTACCCACCATCTTCCAACAACCATACATTCATAATTACTGACACTAAGTGTTTCACCAAGTGGGTGGAAGCAATGCCACTCTCACAGATCACCGATACTCAAATTTCAAAATTCATCCTTTACCATATTCTCTGCATATATGGTATTCCATCCACCATCCTCTCTAATAATGGAAGAACTTTTAAAAACCAGGCCATGAAACACCTTTGTGACACCTTTCATATCTAGCATCGTTGGTCAACGCCTTCTTACCCCCAGGGTAATAGTCAGGCATAAGCAACCAACAAGACCCTTATCTGCATCCTTAAAAAGGTTGTCAATAACACTAGTTGAGATTGGCACCCCCATATTCATCTCACCCTCTGGGCATATCGTACCTCCATCTGCACCCCTACAGGCACCACCCCCTATTCTTTAGTGTATGGCGTTGAAGCCATCTTTCCAATTGAAGTTGAGCTCCCATCACTGAGGATTTCTCTGAAGAAACTTATCAATGAGGAGGATGCTCGTGTTGCACAGCTTACACAACTGAAGTTACTTGATGAAAGAAGAATCAAAGCTTATGATCATCTGCAAGCATACCAAAATTGCCTCAAGCATAACTACAGTAAGAAGGTTCACCCTCGACAGCTCTAGGTTGGTGATCTTGTTCTTAAAGAGAACCAACGCACCGAGCAGGACCATGATAAAAAATGAAAATTTGAGGAAAACTAGTTGGGTCCTTCCATCATAACCGCTAAATATGGATCTGGGGCTGTGAGCACCTTGCAAATATGTACAAAGATTAAACTCCATAGCATGGATTAGTTCATGCAAACATGCATCATACCTTCATAAACAAGATAACAACACAAACTAATTGAGAGCATAAAAGCAAGATACATATCTATCCCATAGTGGATTGGTGCTTCTTTGATGTGGAAAGAAGCCCTTTCCCAACCCTTGACAAATTGATGATGCAAATGATAATGGTCAAAATTAGCTCTCAATTGAAGAGAGTAACTTTGCATAGATTGTGGGTTTATGGAGGATTAAATCAATGGAGATGATCGCTATTTATAGAATAGAATGATAGAAGAATGCCAAACATGGAGGATGTGGGACTAAATATCCACCAATGAGAAAAGACCACTTTTCAACTTGTGATAGGTTGAGGAATGAGCACATTTTGGTCAATGTGCCAAAGAGGGGGAGATTCAAATTTGAATTTGATGACAAGATGAGTTTAAATGCTAAGTTTGACTTGTGAAAGAGCCATGTAAGAGCTCATAAATTCCTTGTTGGATGTACATGTCAACTTGTTTTTGAATTCAAATTTGAGGGAATATTCCTCAAAGATGCCATGTTGATGGAAAATGATGAATTAATAAATCAATAAATTGATTTATTTGTGCAAGTGGGAAAAGCTAGAGGATGTGATGGGTGGTTGGATTAGATTAATCAGGATTAGATTAGCTTAGATGATGGTTAGGTGATTTTGACTTTGTAGACATCCAAATTTGGACAGTTAATTTATCCAAATTTATCACTTTTCATCTAAACATCCTCTTATCCGAGTTAATTAAGTAATATTACTATTATTTAATTAATATCTTTAATTCTACCAAATCCCTAAGATATTTAATACCTTACCCTCCTTAATCATCTTTTCATCAAATAAAATAAATATTACATTTATTTAATTCCTCACATGTCATTTTCATCTAATCCTAATCCATCTCCTAATTTCTTCATTAGGGATGTGCACATGCCTAATCCTTGATTAGGATGTGTCACATCCTCCAACTTTTGCAAGTTGGCTTCTAATCCTCATTTATCTTCTAATTACTAATTAATTAATCTTAATTAGTACCTTGGTCAACTCTCTCCATCCCCCAAGGAATTTTTAATTCCTTTTTATTCTTCCTAGAATCCCCTTTTCCCATGCATCTTCTAGAAACTTTGACTTGTCACATCAAGTCACATGTGACAAATTTCCCACCTTTTGGGAACCTTGTCTTATCCACCAGATTCTTCCAATCATTGTGAATTTAAAATTCACTTTTATTCACCCAAGATTCTTCCCATCTCCCAATGTACTTGGAAGGTACTTGTCCTTCCTCCACCTCATGTACCTTTTGGCCACCTCACTTATATCTCATCTTCTCTTGGCCACTTCACCATCCACATGTCAAGATGTGAGGGCTTGTGGGTTCTCAACCCACCATAGCCCTTCATCTTGACCTTGTTGGATGCATCTTGACCATTGAATTCTTTAGAGAATTCAAATTCTTCTATAAATACCCCCTCCTCAAGGGCATTTTCAACACTTAGCAATCTTGCAACTAAATGCTGTCAATTTGAAGTCTCAATCCTTTTGCTATCATTTAGCCATTTCTTTTGATCATATTGCACATTGAATCTTGCATTTTAGTCATTCAAGCAATCATTTAAGGAGCACACAAACCATTCCAAGCAAGGGCCAATCAAAGAGATATCAACAGCAAGGAAGGTGAAATCGTTTGTATTTCATTTTGTTCATTTTCCTTTTCGTTATATCACTCTTTTGGCTAATCTTGAGGTGTCCTTGGTCTTTTATCACTTGCATTTTTGAGTTATTTTGCACATTAGAGTAGGATAAAATTCTTAGGTTCACATTTCTGGCACGCCCGGTGGGACCCACAAACGGGTTCTTGCATTTAACCCTTGTTTTGGCTAAGAACTGTGCAGGAAAAGGTCGCAGAAAGGCGGAAGCGCCCCTATTTCTGCTGTAGAAAGGCGGAAGCGCCCCTGTTTCTGCCACAGAAAGGCAGAAGCGCCCTCTGTCCTACTGCAGAAAGGTGGAAGCGCCCTCTGTCCTACTGCAGAAAGGTGGAAGCGCCCTCTGCCTTGCCGCAGAAAGGTGGATGCGCCCTCTGGTCTTCTACAGAAAGGCGGAAGCACCCTCTACCTTGCCGCAGAAAGGCGGAAGCGCCCTCTGGTCTGCTACAGGAAGGCGAAAGTGCCCTACATCTCAAAGTTCTACTTTCTTCTAATGAGTTTGCTGCAATTAGGGATAAATTTAAAAGGTTTTCCTAACAAAGTTTGTTGCAGAAGGGCAGCAGTGCCCCACCTTTTTACACAGTGCCCCACTTTTACGCAGCACCCTCTGCCTTACCGCGGAAAGGCGACAGCGCCCCCATCTTGTTGCAGAAAGGCGGAAGCGCCCCCTTTTATTGCAGAAAGGCAGAAGCGCCCCGATTTTTGCTGCAAAAGGGCGGAAGCGCCCCAAAACAACACAGTTTGGAAGGTGAAACAGTCATTTTACCTTCGTTTTTGCTCTTATTTTTTGTTGTTTTCATGTAGTAACCCTCTGACATTGTTTTGGCAAGGATATTGGTGTTTTTTTCTAATGTTTTGCAGCATATTGTGGCGTAATTTGACCAAGGGCGAAGAAGAAGATAACTAACATTTGCTTGCAGAGCCAATTATTAGATCAAATTTCTGAAAAAAATTATTTTTGTTGTTTTTGAACATAGTCTAATTAGGGGGATTAAACTTTGTTTCTTGCTGTGATTGCTTGTTCTTGTGTTACCCAAGGGGGCATTAATTTGTTTTCGCTTTCCCCTTGCACTTCGTGTGAACCTGGGGAGTAGTTGGAAACGGTTAGTGTCTTCTTCCTAGTGGGACCTGCTTGGGGATTTCATCACCCCAAGGGACGATTCCAACCACGCGTACCGGTGGGGTATATAAAGGGGGAGAATGAAAGTTGTACCCCAATCTAGCCACGTCGTAATTGGCGGAGCGTCGAAGCTAGGGTGATACCTAGACATACGTGAAGAGTTGGTCTGAGCCTTTCAGTATCTCGCTGGGGTTCCTGATTCACGCTTGTGACGGGCTGGTGTTCACGGTTGTGCCTCACGTACCGAGAGTATATCGAGGACTCCTTAGAAACCTTGTGCATCTTAGATTAAAACTTTTCCTTGCCATACCCTTAATATTAATCACAGAATTGTGCTTGTTTGAAGTGTTTTCTGTGAAAAATCTGTGAAATCTTTGATACTTTGACCTTACTTTATCATTTTGCGTCCTTGCCATAGCCTTTACCATCAAAACCAAGCTTTGTCCCGCTACAAAAAGGCGGAAGCGCCCCTGATTCTGCTGTAGAAAGGCGGAAGCGCCCTTGTTTTGCTATAGAAAGCTGTCAGCGCCCCTAATTTTTGCTGCAAAGGGGCGGATTTCCCCTCCTGAACACCCGAAAGTGCCCCATTTGGATTCATTTAACCTCTAAATCACCATTTAATCATTCCCAACCATTACCTCATCATCCTAAGCCTCTATTTTGTCATTCTAGGCCTCCCGAAACCTCCATTTGATCCATTTAAACCTCCATTCTATCACTCCAAATCTTCGTTAACCATTATAAGTCCCCATTCATTCTCCACAAATCATCTTTAATCCACCTTTTTCATTTTAATTCTCCATTCAATAGTCCATACCCTCACCCAACAAACATCACAACTTTACCATTCACATCACCCAAACACCACCCATAGCCAAACCGTCCTAACCTTGTATTACAAAGGGGTTACCCAAATTGACTATAGCACTTGAAGTTGATTATTAGTCTTTAACTTCAACCCCAATCAATTCGCTTCCATCTTGAGGTGAATTCGATGTTGTAAGTTATCATCCTCGACCCAATCAATCCATTCCTATCTTAAGGTGGATTCGGTGTCATAACCATCCTCCTAATCAATCAAAGCTCTAGGGTCACTAAGGGTAATCTCACGTGATCAAGCTTAAGGTCTCTCTCTCACATATTTCATACCCATCCAATAATCAAATTCAAAACCAATCCAAATCTAATCCAAATCCAATCCAATCAAATCCAAATTCAAATTCAAATCCAAATCCAATCCAAATCCAATCCAATCCAATCCAAATTCAAATTCAAATTCAAATCCAATCCAAATCCAATCAAATCAAATCCAAATTCAAATTCAAATCCAATCCAATCCAATCCAATCCAATCCAATCTAAATCCAATCCAATCCAATCCAATCCAATCCAAATCCAATCTCATCCAATTGAAATCCAATCTAGCCAATCAAAATCAATCCCATCGCATCATCCAATCATCCTAATCTGAGCTTTCGTCCAATCTTGATTTGAGCTTGACCAAAATCCCGATTTGAGCTTTAATCTGTTCCCATCCAAAATCTTTTATCCATCCTCTTTATTCTTTCACCATCATGAATCCTCATCCTCAATCAATAGTAGTCAAGGGAAACCCTAATTACGTTGACGACAATAATGAAAGTCTTGTCGATCAAGAGGTATATGACATAGATCCCTTGATGCTATCATATCTAGTAAGCTTTCTCCACCCACTTTCCAAAATCCAATTAGTCCTATGAGCTATCCCATTATGTCTTCATCCATGCCTAATCATGCTCCTTATGCCACCTTTGACAATGAATATCCAGTATCTTCTTCATCCCCATATTTGTCATGTCCTTCATCTACATCATCCCCTTATACAACATCTACATCCTCTTATCCTAATTTTCCATCCCAATACTCCTATTACAATTCTCCATCCATGTCCCCCTATCATAATCCTCTTTTCCAATCTTCCCATACTAATCCTACATCCACACCCTTTTACCTTAATCCTACATCCACATATCCTCATCCTAATCCACCATCCCAATACCCTTATTATAATCCATCCCCCACATCCTCTTGTCCCACTATACCACCTATATCCTTTTGTCCTAATCCACAATCCATGTCCCCCTATCCTAATTCACCACTCCAATATCCTTACCTTAACCCTCCATCCAATCATATTCCTCCATCTACTCCTAGTCCTCCATCCAATCCCATTCATCCATCCCATGCTAGTCCTCCATCTACTCCTGGTCCTCCATCCAATCCCATTCATCCATCTACTCCTAGTCCTCCATCCAATCCTAATCCCCCATCTACTCATAGTCCTACATTCAATCCCATTCCTCCATCTAACCCTAGGCCACCAATCCATAATCCCTCATCCATTTCTACCACCCTAGCCAAGCCAACCATATGCAAGTCTCTCATTTTAGAATTTCTCCAAGGAATCATGACAAAGAAGCCATCCCCAACTCCACATCTTGAAGTCATGGAACCATGCCATCTAGATCTATCATCCACGGTCACTAGTGATGAAACCCTTCTCCATACCGCACCTATTATTGATGTTACCACCCCTAGTACTGCTCAAACCACTAAATCCATTGAACCCTCATCTCCTACTCCAAGAACCACTGAATCCATCGAAGACACCCAATTCCAATCCACTCCCTCTACTCCAAGAACCACTAAATCCATCAAAGACACCCAATTCCAATCCACTCCCTCTACTCCAAGAACCACCGAATCCATCGAAGACACCCAATTCCAATCCACTCCCTCTACTCCTAGATCTACCCAATCCATCGAAGATACCCAAATCCAATCCACTCCTCCCACTCCTAGTAGCACCAAAACCCATCCGAATGAACCTCATGGATCTTCTGTCCCTCCATCTTCCCCACTTGAAGAGTCCCAACAAGACTCCATTATCATGTCATCCACACAAGATGAGTCATGCCAAGAGTCTAATCCAAAGCATGCCAACATATCCCCTTCTCTAGATCAAGATCCTACCATCCTATCTAGTCCACCTCAAGATCACAATCCCCCATCCATTCCATCCCATGATCCCCTTGTCATTCAAGCTTCCACCACTCCATCTCCATCTCCATTACATGATCCCACTACCACAAATCCAAATCATATCATATCCCCTACTCCCTCTCCTAATATCACCTATCCACATGTTGTTATCCCTTCATCTCCCTCTCATGATCCCCCATCATCACCTAGAACTACTATCCCTACACCGCTTGCATATCCCCTTGGTACTCTCACATTCTTCCATGGTGGCCTCCTTGCGGAAGAAAAACACAATGTATTTACCACCCATTATCCTCCACCTAATAATGGACTCGCATCATGTTTTCAAAATAACAAAAATCCTATCATGGATCGCATGCTCAAGAAAATGAACTATCAAGGAAAAGGTCTAGGCCTTCATGAGCAAGGTAATTTAGAGCCCATCCAAGTTAAAGAACAAGTCTGCATGCAAGATCTTGGACCTATTTCCCAAGACTCACAATCTAAATATGTTGGTACAACCTCTAGACGTCCTCAACAAGCCTTTTCCAAAAGAAATGTCAGCTCTTCACATCACCCCACTAGATCATATATTGCCATCCCTCCTCCTCTATCGTATCGCCTCAAAACCACCGTCCATATCCCTCCATCTGCTCCATCCATTTTGGGTCCTTACATCCCTCCATCCACCATATCCCATCCTTCATTCACTCCATCCATCTTGGGTCCATATATCCCAAGATCACCTCCTCCATCTCATCCTTTCATCCATTCATCACCTATCCGTTTCATCCATCATAAACATCCCTCTCACATGTCCCCTAATCAAGATCAACAAAGGCACATACCCGCACACCCTCCGTCTACACATAATCCTCATACTCCTACCTTCATCGCTCCATATCATCCATCTCCTCACACCCATCCCATTGCTACTAAAAGCACTTTGGCTGTTAAAGAAAAAATGCATAAATCTAAGCATCCACATGAATCTACGGCTCCCCATGTCCCCTCTAAAAGACATGGTGAAGAGAAGAAAAATCTAAATCTACATCAAATCCATAGTTCACAAAGACCCAACAAAGCAAAGATCAAAACCATGTGGATCCCAAAGAAAAAAGAGGCAATGCCATCTCATGAAAAATCTGTAAGAACATCCAAAATTGCTAATCCAAAAGCTAGTCATACACCCCTTTCATCTCCTAGGTCTGTTTTGGGTCCTTATGTTCCAAAGTTCACCACCCCATCTCCTCCATTATCCACACATTCCCCATCCATTAATCCTCTCATCTTTTCACATCCACCACCACATGTGCCAATGTTGGTCCTGAACACATCTCCCCATCACATATCCACCCTATCATTCTATCCATACCCTTTCCAGCATCCCATCCATTATCCCATATATCAACCCTATGAAATCTCTCTAATTCATCCTCATGCATAATCCATTTATCCTAATAAGGTTGTACCAACATCCAACGGTCATTTCAAACATGGGCTCTTAACACCTTGTATGGAACTTGATGCATAATTCCTTCATCCATCTCCTTATCACGTCTTCTAAATCTACTTATCCACTTCCTTATCCTTACCCATCTCCTTCTGCATGACATCCAAAAAGTCAAATATCCAAAAAGTCAAAAATCCAAAAAAAATCACAAAGAAATCACAAAAATAAAATAAAATAGTAAAGAGAAATAATCTATCCAATGGTGAAAACTTGGCAAACAAGCGCCTTGGATAAATACCATGATGAAAACCTGGCAAACAGGCGTCATGTGTAAATCCCCATCTGCACTTGGGGGCAACTTCTTGATACGCATTCCCTCCATCCACTATGCTATGCACCCGTCTTCCTGTTATCCGTCCTCTTCATAAATTCCCCCCATCCCACCTATCTTCCGCATCCTACCATCATATCCCATTTATCTCCCATCCCTCCATCCTTCTTGTGATCTTGATCAAAATAGGGACACCTATCTTTGCATGCTTTGGACACCTATTGGTATACATTCCCTTCATCCATGCTCTATCATATTCCTTGGCCACCCATCCTATCCTCATCTAATTATCTCCTTTATCTTTCCATCCACTTGTCTTCCATACCTAATGCCTCCTCATATATGAAATATCTAGAGTGGGGGCATCTGCTTCCTTTGTGACATAGTCCTTGGAGACATCCATCTATCATAGCATCCCTTCCATCTCTCCATCCTTATCTTCGTATCCATCTATCCTAGCATCCCTTTCATCTCCCAATCCTTTTGTTCCTATCCATCTATCATAGCATCCCTTCCATCTCCCCATCTATCCTAGCATCCCTTTCATCTCCCCATCTATCCAGCATCCCTTCCATCTCCCCATCTATCCTAGCATCCCTTTCATCTCCCAATCCTTATATTCCCATCCATCCAAACAATCCCTCCCATCCCCCATCCCTATCCTATATCTTTATCCAATCTTCCATCTTTATTCTCATCCCACCTCATCCCATCTCACAATCCCTTGTCATTGGTATCTAGCTATAGGCCTCCCCCCATGCAACCCAATGCCATTTATCTCATCATCATCACCCCTACTTCTCTTGCACATCTTTCCAATCTCCTATCACTTTTCATCATTCATCTAGTTATCATATCATCATCCCAAGTCATTTTAATGCTTTGATAACTATCCCCCCCTCCATCATTTTTTTCTATTTCTTAACCTTTTCTCTCCCCCCTTGTATTCCTTTGTGCCCGGCTCCTCCCGCTGCAGCAAGGCGGAACTGCCCCTGCAGAGGGGCGGAACCGCCCCGCTACAGAGGAGCGAAACCGCCCTGTCGCAGGGCGGAACCACCCCGCTGCAGAGGGGCGGAACGGGCCCGTTGCAGAGGGGCAGAACTGCCTCGCTGCATGGGGAAGAACCGCCCCACTGCAGGGGGCGGAACCGCCCCATCGCAGGGCAAAACCGCCCCGTTTCAGAGGGGCGAACCACCCCGCTGCAGAGGGGCGAACCGCCCCCATCACAGGGCGGAACTTCCCTACTCAGGGGCGGAACCGCCCCCAATCGGGTGGCTACGCCCCTACCCTGCCAGCTGCCCCCAAAATTCACTTTTTTTTCTTTTTTTTTTTCAAAAAACCAATTCCGACCCATTTCCTTATTTTTCCTAACGAACAAAACCCATGTCTTGAAATTTTCAAAATTGATTTTTACACCCAAGCTTCCGGAGGCCATAACTTTTTACTCGGGTGTCCGTTTGAGCTGAAATTTGACAGGTAGTTGCATTACGCGAAAACCAATGGATTTCCAACTGATTTCTTTGAAAGCCGTTGGAACCCATTTTGGCCCATTTTTGGGGCCTCAAACTTTCATCTTGACCCTCAAAATCCCAATTTAGTGTTTTTTTCCAACATTTTGAAAAATTGTTTTCGCTAATAACTTGAAATGCATATCTCAAATTTGGGATGTTAGTTGGTAATTCATCCTATCTCAATATTGGGTATTTCTTGGCAAAAATTTGGACTCTCGCAAGTATATCTGTGAGGTTTCCTAAAATGGGAAAATTTGACAATTTTTAAAAATTGCCAAATTTGGAAAAATCTGCTTGTCAAGCCCCGGAACTTGGTGTAGAATCAATCCAATCATATCCTTCAATCATTCTAGTCTTTGATCCAATCCTCATCTGAGCTTTAATCCTATCCCAATCTGAGCTTAGCCAAACCCCTAATCTGAGCTTTCATCCATCTGCAAGTCAATGTCTTTGGATACCGAACAAAGTCTTAAGATCCCTCCCTCCATCTTCTTCAATTTTGTCCTATTCATCCATTCTAATAAATCCATTCACTCATTCCATGTAACCATTCATCTATTTCAAACCTTCATCTATTATCTCAACACTTCATCGAACCTCCTATCATCTCAAACATTCATCAAACCTCCTTCTATCATTTCAAACTCTTATTCTATAATCTTGATCAATTGTTTACTCATTCTGAGTAATATTCCACCTATTCCCACCCTTCACCTTCTAGTTCCAAGAATCAGTCATCTATCCATCTGGTCACCTTTCCCTCATCCAAATCCTTATCCCTCTATCCAATCCACCCAAACAATCATTTTCCTCCCCCATCCTCTCCCCTCATCCCATCTCATAATCCCTTGTCATTGGTATCTAGCTATAGGCTTTTCCCCATGCAATCCAATGTCATATATCTTATCATTATCACTTATGCTTCTTTTGCACATCTTTTCTATCTCATCGTTCATCACTTCATCATTCATCTATATGGCATGTCATTTGCCCACTTCATCTTTGATGATTTGGATAGCTATCCCATCCCTTAGCTTTATATAGTCATTCTCCTCCAATCCAATCCAATCCAACAGGTCTATCTTGTTCTGTCGTGTCAGTTTCATTGTTATCTCATCATCTTTCATCCATCACTTGTCTGTGGCCTTTTGTTGAACTACGTTCCCCCAGCGCTTTCACGTAGGCAAGGTCGATCATTTGATCCGCCCCCGGGGTTCCATCCACTATCGATCTATATTGTCCACCTTTTTCTTGTTCTCCATCCTATCTTGGTCATCCATCGAAATCTCCATCATGGTCAGTCGTCAACCTTTTATTGAACTACGAGGGCTCTGCGCTTCCACGTAAGCAAGGCTAATCTTTGATCAGCCCCCGAGCCCCTAGGTCGCTTGGATGTGTTAGTCTCCTATCTTGTGTCTTATCTCCCTTGTGTCATGTCGTCAAGCTATGCCCTTACTTATCTAGCTGGTTCTCAATAAACAAGAGCCACTTGTATCATCAAATCCAATCAGTTTTGAATATCTTACGTCATATCAATCTTTTAGCTTAGTACCCATCATCGGTCTCAACAGGATGCATCCTTCCTAACAGACCTCATCAATCCCATCCCTCCCCTTGATCCTATGGCAAAGGACGTTTGAAATTGATTGTGATATTTTAATACTTTTGGATCTTGTTTATCCCTATCATCACTTGTCAAGGCCGCCATGATCCATCATATTATGGTGTGTTTTGATTGGTCAACATAGGGGCATATCTTGCTTTGATTGTGTCTTCTTGGTTGTCCCACGTAGTATCCACCAAGATCCCCGAGGTCTTGTGTTATGCTGGGGCATCCTTTTGTGCTTGTGGTTATCTCAATACTTGGCCCGACCAAGGTCTTTGTCGCTTTGGGGTGTTGGGATAGCTTTCTTGTCTGTTGTGTTTATTTTATGCATTAGACACTAATTCGCCTTGGTTCCACATACCCTGGCACTTGGTGTTTTATGCTATAGCAAAAATCAGTGCTCTGAAGATGGAAAATTGCATTAGGATTGCATTTCATTTCCATTCTATCGTCTTGCATGTATCCCCCATCCATTCATCCTTCATCCTTATCTCACATCTCTATCCAATCCCCATCCATTCCATTTAGCCTGAATCATCTAATCATATCCTTGGTCTTGTTCTCAGTCTTGTTACCAGCCTTGACCCATCATCATCATCATCCATTAGTATCCTTCCCTATCCCTTTGGTGTTGTTTTGGGATGTATCCTTTCCTCATCAACAACACTTTCATCATCATCATCGGGAGGTATTCTTCCCTATCCTTTAGTGGTGTTTTGGGATGTATCCTTCCCTCATCAATACCACTCAGTGGGATGTATCCTTCCCTATCCTCATGTTATTTCGGGATCCTTCATTCCCTCATTGACAACACTCCATCCATCATCAACCCATTTTGGCTTATACCTTGACTAGGGCAACATCACCTTTTTTCATAAAATCCATTTGTGCTTCATCCATCTCCATATCACTTACTCTCTTACCCATCACCTTGCATCATCTTCCTCATCTCCCCTTGCATCACATCATCTATTTCGAGAACACACACGTGTTCTCTTCAACCCGCATGTCCTCTCAAGGGGGCATCCTCAATCCCTACTCTTCATCTTCACCCCCATCGTCTTCCTAGTCATCCCTTTGATGACTGGGGCATCTTTTCCAATCTAACCATCTCCTTTTGGGTTCTATATTTTAATATTCTTTGAAATAATGCTACTTCGTAACACCATCTCAAAGAGGGGCAAAATATAGACATCCAAATTTGGACAGTTAATTTATCCAAATTTATCACTTTTCATCTAAACATCCTCTTATCCGAGTTAATTAAGTAATATTACTATTATTTAATTAATATCTTTAATTCTACCAAATCCCTAAGATATTTAATACCTTACCCTCCTTAATCCTCTTTTCATCAAATAAAATAAATATTACATTTATTTAATTCCTCACATGTCATTTTCATCTAATCCTAATCCATCTCCTAATTTCTTCATTAGGGATGTGCACATGCCTAATCCTTGATTAGGATGTGTTACATCCTCCAAATTTTGCAAGTTGACTTCTAATCCTCATTTATCTTCTAATTACTAATTAATTAATCTTAATTAGTACCTTGGTCAACTCTCTCCATCCCCCAAAAAAATTTTAATTCCTTTTTATTCTTCCTAGAATCCCCTTTTCCCATGCATCTTCTAGAAACTTTGACTCGTCACATCAAGTCACATGTGACAAATTCCCACCTTTTGGGAACCTTGTCTTATCCACTAGATTCTTCCAATCATTGTGAATTTAAAATTTATTTTTATTCACCCAAGATTCTTCCCATCTCCCAATGTACTTGGAAGGTACTTGTCCTTCCTCCACCTCATGTACCTTTTGGCCACCTCACTTATATCTCATCTTCTCTTGGCCACTTCACCATCCACATGTCAAGATGTGAGGGCTTGTGGGTTCTCAACCCACCATAGCCCTTCATCTTGACCTTGTTGGATGCATCTTGACCATTGAATTCTCTAGAGAATTCAAATTCTTCTATAAATACCCCCTCCTCAAGGGCATTTTCAACACTTAGCAATCTTGCAACTAAATGCTGTCAATTTGAAGTCCCAATCCTTTTGCTATCATTTAGCCATTTCTTTTGATCATATTGCACATTGAATCTTTCATTTTAGTCATTCAAGCAATCATCTAAGGAGCACACAAACCATTCCAAGCAAGGGCCAATCAAAGAGATATCAACAGCAAGAAAGGTGAAACTGTTTGTGTTTTATTTTACTTATTTTCCTTTTCGTTATATCACTCTTTTGGCTAATCTTGAGGTGTCCTTGGTATTTTCTCATATGACATTTCTTAGTTATTTTGCATAATAGAATAGTATAAATTCCAAGGTATACAGACTTATTTGATTTAAATACTTTGATCTATTTAAATCGAAAGGGATGGAAAATGCATTTGAGATTTAATTAAATAAGGTTTGGTTTATTTAATTAAAAGGGTGATGTGAGACATAATTTAAACAAATTTGATTTGTTTAATTTAAATGGATAACCTTAGGAATTAATTAAATAGACCTAATTTACCTGGTGAATGGATTTGATGAGCTTGATTTATTTAATGAGTGGATGAATATGAACTAATTAAGTGCATAATGCTAATTTCACATGTCTATAGGGGCATATAGACTTGCTACCCTTGAAGGATAGCCTCTCGAAGAACCTATCAATATCATGCATCTAAAGAGGTTCTACACCTGAGTCCACTTGGTAACCCCACCTATCAAAAAAATCAAAAAATAAAAATAAATAAAAATAAAAATCCAAAAATAGTAAAGAGAAATAAATTCTTTCTATGGTGAAAACCACTTTTTGGTGGTGCCTTGGACAAGTACGGGTGGTGAAAACCTGGTAACAGGCGTCATCCGTAGAGTGCTTAATCATTATCTACCTGGCATCCTAGTTATTTTATGCTTCCATCTTCCTTATCATCCTCACCCATCCCATCCTCGGTCACTTGGTATATCTCTTGATTAAGCATTGGACGATCCATCTTAGCTATCCCTCATCCTGAGCTTTTCAGTATCCCACTCTGAGCTTATGTCATTTTTCTGATCGTCAGTCAATTTGTTTCTTCATATAGCCCCCCCATCGTGTTGGTCTCCATCTAGATCTCGTCATGTTGCATCCTTTGTCGAACTACGTTGCCCCTGCACTGTCACGTAGGCAAGGTTGATCATTTGATCTGCCCCCATGGTATTCTGACCATCCTGTGTTGGTCATCCATCATCTTCCTTCATCATCCTCTTTTCACTTTATCCATGGTCTTTTATTGAACTATGAGGGCTCTGCGCTTTCACGTAGGCAAGGCTAATCTTTGACTAGCCCTCAAGCCCCTAGGTTTGTAGGGTGTGTCATTTTGTTTCCTTGTCTGACTAATTCTTCACAAACAAGATCCCCTAGTGTCAAGAGATCCGGTTAATGAAAAACATCTTGCGTCAACTGATTCATTCTAGTTTAGTATCCATCATCAGTCTCACCAGGATGCATCCTTCCTAGTAGACCACATCAATCCCATCCATTCCCTTGATCCTATGGCAAAGGACGTTTGAAATTGATTGCGATCTTTTGATGCTTTTGGACTTTGTTTATCATTTGAGCTCCCTATCATCACTTTTCATGGTCGCCTTGATCCATCATATCATGGTGTACTTTGACTCATCAACATAGGGGCGCATCTTGATCTTTTCTTTGTTGTTGTCTTCTTGGTTGTCCCATGTAGTACCCACCAAAATCCCTGAGGTCTTGTGTTACACTAGGGAATCCTTGTGTGTTTGTGGTTATCCCAATACCTAGCTCGACCAAGGTCATTGTGCCCTTAGGGTGTCGGGATATCCTTTTTGTTTGTTGTGTTTGTTTCATGCATTGGATGCCAACTCGCCTTGGTCTTACATATCAGGGTATTTGATATTTTATGCTATAGCAAAAATCAATGCTCCGAAGATGGAAAATTATGTTCTTGACTGCATTTCATTTCATTACATGCACTCTTCATTCAGCCTTGTTCATAACCCATGACTTGTGATTTAGGTTGTGCAACACTTTGACTCTTTTCCCTCTTGATTTTCCTCTCAAGGTACTAATGGTTTTTTGACAGGTGCAGTATCACACACACAATACACCTATCACTTATCTGTATTCCCATGCAAGTCCTTACTGACACTTAGGTTTGCATTATAGGAACTCATCTTCATTCATATTTTATGTTACATTATAGATTCAATATATTTCATAGTTCATAGACTAAGTAGATTAAGCATCATAGTTTCATTTAACCCATACATGTCCATATTAACATTTACATAATACATGCATTACCACCTACAAAGACATATTGTTGGATACATCCTAATTATATTTCCTACCAAATATTCATATCATCCTTCATTATCAACATTAATACATAAACCAAATCATTCATCCACATAAGCATGAAACATCATATACGTATGCATACATAAACCAAATCATCCATCCACATAAGAATGCAATATCATATACATGTGCATACATCAACCAAATCATCCATCCACATAAGATGAAACATCATAGACGCATGCATACATAAATCAAATCATCCATCCACATAAGCATGAAATATCATATACATGTGCATACATAAACTGAATCATCCATCACAAAAAACATAATGCATAGTGTCAATAAGCGCTATCGCATATCATAATCAAAATAATATAATGTAGATTTCATCACAAAGTCTCAAGCATAATCTACTACATATCCATCATATATCATCAAATAAGGTACAAAATTCAAAAATGTAGAGCACCTCTTATCTATGTCGATAAGTACTAAACCTCCATCCTGTGTCTGTCAAAAAATTGGTATCATGTCATATGCTCTATAACTGCTCTACTATGAGCTGCCCACGTCTGATCTCTGCAAAGAGTCAGGCACTGCCCCTCTGTGCGTAGGAGTCCCCTGGTAACCACCATAAGCAGAAGGAGTTCGTCAATAGTCACTATACCCTATGGTACGTGTCCCTAATGACTAGGATGGTACTAGCATTTGAGATACCTGTCTGATGTAGCGCGTTGTGTGCTACGTCGGATCTGGAATGACATGCTCATATGCACACTTCCAGTAACTCGCCTCTTGCATATAGTCATCTCTCTGCCCATCCTGATGTCTAGCAGCATTCCACTCATGCATATACATGTCTTGATCTCCACTAATAGCTCTCTACTCCTATCCCCAGGCCTCCTGTGTCAATATCAGTTGTTGTACCTGCTCTATGGCCTTGTCCCTCTCAGCCTGTGCAACCTATAATTGTGCATGTAACCCATGTACCTCTACCCTTGACTCACCCCCCTCACCATGCGCTACCTGCAGCTGAGCCTATGTTGTGTCCCACTCACTCTACAATATTTGCACCCATACCTCTATGGCATCTCTCTCCCTATGTGCGGCTTGTGCCTGAGCCTCTATTGCATCCCTATCCCATTGAAGTGCTTGAAGTCTCAACTCGGCAGCATGTTGCTTTCGCTGAAGACTTGACACTTGTGACACCGTTGTATCCCTCTCTTTCTGAAGAGACTGAACCTCTGCCTCTACCACCTGCCTCTCACTCTATAACACTTGAGCACATGCATGTACCACATCTCTCTCTGCCTCTATGACCTATACTTGTTCATGTGCCACGTCTCTCTTTGTCTACAACATGTGTATCTCCACCCTCATCTCCTCCACTCTCTACTGCATCAATCTCATATCCCCAACTGTCTACTCTAAACAGTGCACTTTGTCTTTGAGCTCACCTCGCTCCCAGTGCATATCTGCTCTCTCTCTCTCCATAATCGCTCTAGCTATCCCTGCAAACCCTTTATATCTCCTGTAGTCCCTGCCCAATCTCTGATGGCTCCTGCCTTGTCCCTCCAATAGCCTGTTGTATCGCCGCCTCCACCACTAAATGGTCTCTCTCCCATCTCACTACATCCCCATCCTCATGCTCCCTAGCCACATCTGCTCGCAACCTCTCTACATCTGCCTACAAGTCAACCACCTCATCTCGTGTCTCATCCCTCTCTCTCAACAATCTCCTCTCCACCTCTGTCACCATCATGGCCAGATCTGAGTAGTCCCTCTTGCTCTAGGTGAATCATGTATGTAGCTCACTCATCTCTACCTCTAATCTTATCCGCTCTGCCTCTACCTATCGTAAATGTTGCTCACTAAGTCGCAGTCTCTCCAAGGTGCCTCTCAGTACCACTATCGGATCCTCTCCTCTCAGTGATGTTGTCGATAGTGGTGGGATGTCATATACCTCTGCATCAATATCCATCTCATGTGGATCATACCCTTCACTTTGTGTCAACGCCTCCATCTTATCCACATCAATCACCATGGGGGCCCCTTGTACCTGCTCTCTACTAGCCCTGGCCTCCTCTTGCCTCTGTCGTTGTTGCCCTCCTATGGCCACATCTACCTCTTGTCCCTCCTACTACTCTCCACTGGCCTCGACCTCCTCCCATCTATCTTGCTGCCAACCTCCTAGGGATACACACACCTCCTCTCTCTTTGGACCTCCAACCTCCTATCCTGCTGCGCCGCAACCCTCGCCTTGTCCTCTCCCTCCTCTACTTTATCCCCTCCTCGATCTCTATGCCATCATCTCCTCCTCCTGCCTACCCTCACTGGCTCCTCCACTGCTCTAACCACCTTCTATCCTCCTCTTCATCGTCCTCCTCTCTACAGTCCTCGTGGACCTTATCTCTCTCTCTCCACCCTCAGTCGTCTCTCATCCTTTGACCCGAAACCTAGTGCCCCCTCAATCGACACCACTGGTGTATTCTATGGAGGTGAAAGTTTCCTAAACCACTGACCATATCGATTTGTCGTACCTACATCTCTCAGGCCCTCCCGCTTGCCTGGGTATGGCACAAATTGCAGTGCCTCCAACTCATCCCCCCTATGGCCGCTCCTGTGTCAATCGTCGAAACATCACTCACCCCGCAGGAATATCCTGCCTCACTCCAAATTGTCTCGTCACTCGATCGGGTCTGTATAGCTCCACTACATGCATACCTCTCCCAATAATAATAACATCAGGTAAAGAAGTAACCCCGGTGTGCCTCCTCATTGTCCCTCAAGTCCCTAAATCATCGTAGTATATACAGACGCCATACTATCATCTCCGTCTGTACATCATCAAATCATCTCCTCCACACATGCACATCTCTGACATCTCAGTATCACAGCATTGCTCTCGCCTCTGTCCCCCATCCCCAAACTATGGATGCTTTATCATCCTGCTCTTAGTACAACCAACCTGGTCACCTTGATGTGCTCCCAGGCCCACACCTGTAGCAATGTGACATATGTCACACTCAACACCTCTTGATAACATATCACGTGCATATCTCGGTACAGCTACGCCAGCATACAGGTCCCCCATGCAAATTGACCTTCTTGGCCCTCTATGATATGTCAAATCACCTTGACAAACCTGAGATGCAGAATCGACCACTCCGATCTAGTACCAATATCTCGCTAATCAGCCACACTAAGTACAATGACAATGTCGGTACCCTGCAAGATAAACATCTGTCCACGTCCAGCTATTGCCGCTGAATCGGTAACTCATTGCCACCAAACACAACCTACACAAACTCGTCCAATGCCTTGCCCTCTACCAGACATTCGCTAACCGTGAGCCCTGCTATGGGGAGCCTCAGAATCTACCATACGTCCTCTAGAGTCACTGTCATCTCCCAAGTTGGTAGATGAAATGTCAATGTCACCGAGTCCCAACACTCTATCAATGTTGTCAGCATGGCCCTGTGGGCCTTAATCGTTGGATAGGATAACATGTGGAACAGTCCTACCTCTACAAAAGCCTAATGGTTTGCGCCCGTCATCGCCGCTATGCATCTCCTCAGTACCTATGACCATCTCTCCCGCGTCCGCAAACCCTCCACATTTTGCATCCATGACATGACCACTATATCATTTTCTTCTTTTACTTGTGTCATTTTGTTTTCATTTTTTTCCCAACCCTGGGATTTCCCTTCCATGTCCTTTCTCTTTCCTCCCTTTTCCCTCACCTTTTTTCAATCCTCCCAGATCCCCGCCTAAGCCCTCAACCTCACCCGAAACCTCGAACGACCCTGCCCTGGCTCAGATGGACCCACCCTCACTTGGGTGGACCCACCTCGACTCGGGAAAACCTACCCTGGCTTGGGTGGACCCACCCCGACTCAGGAGGGCTCCCACTCGACAGAGGGTGGATCCGCCCAACAAAGGGCAACACCCTTCCAGTTCGAGCGGATCCGCTAGCGCTCCCAAGCGGACCCACCCAGATGCAAGCGAACTCGCTCGGGCTCCCGGGTGGAACCCTGGGCTGTGCAAGTGAATCCACCCCCGTACATGGGCGGACATGCCCAGGCAGGGACGGATCTGCTCCTCTACAGGATCTAAGCAAAAAGCCCCCCTCCCCTAGTTTTTTTTCCACCCCCTACTAATTTTCCTCCCCGACTGAATTTAAAATCTCATATATTTTTTCCTCCTACCCACCCCTCCCCCCCTCCCCGACAAAACCCATATTTTCAAATTTTTGAAAAACTTAAATGAAATAACAAAAATCACAAAGTTGAGTTTGGAGTTAACCTGGTGTGGCACGACACACTCGCTAAAGAATCGTCGTCTCTCGTCCCCCCGGTGGATGATGTTGTTATCATACTCTGGCATCATGCACTTTCACTCTCGCCTTCTCCTTTTCTCCCCCTCCTCATTTGGTAGTTGTCTAAATGAGAAGAGGTAATTCTTAGAATTACCTTTTATAACCTTTTTCCCTCATTTTTACCTTTTTTAAATAAAGAAAATTATTTCCCTTTATTTAAACCAAAATTTCCCTCAACTAATTCCTTCACCCTCTATCATCCTAGGGCCTCCATTTGCACACTATATACCCATTTGTCTCTATTCAAATGCCAATATTTTTGGTAATCCGTGCTCTTTCCAACAACATGTACCACTTCATACTTTTGAGAAGTTGTCTGGTGCCCCTTTTCTTTTCCCATCCACCTTCTCAAGGGGGCATACCCTACCATTCTCTCCAAACCTTCTGCCATAAACCTTCTCTTGTGAGACTAGAGGATCCCCTTTAATTCCCCTCTGTTCGGGAAACTCATACAAACTCTCACATGCTGGGGCATCTCTTTTCTAGTTGCTTCCTCTATAGAATCATCTATATTTTATTTTCTTTGAAACCCTATTATCCTAATAATGTTTCGAAGAGGGGTAAAATGTAGACATATAAATTTGACCACTTCCATATGGTCAAAGACGTCTCCTTGATCACCCCTTTGCTCATCTATTTCATCCTCTTTGTTGGTATTAATTAAATCATTCATTTAATTAATATTTCGTGCCCTACATAAGGTTTCCAAAATATTTAATTTAATAAATACTTTTTCCTTCTTTCCTCTCTAAATTAAATAAATATATCACTTTATTTAATTTAGTCATATTACCTCTTGGAATTTTAAATTTATTTTTAATTCTTCACTTTCTCTCTCATTGTCACATCTTCCAATTTTTGCAAGTTGGTCTGTAATCCCTCTTAACCACCTAACCTTCTTTTAATCATAATTAATTTATGGTTAATATGTGCACACCCCTAATCATCATTAGGGTCACATCCTCCATAATTTCCCACTTGCCTCTAATATGTCATTAATTTGTCTAATCAGGTACTTGCACAACCTTAATCACTTAATTAGGTCAACATAATCCCCATGTCATTTATGGAATGTGTCCTAAGTCAACCTTATTAAAGGCTTTCTCCTTTTGGAGAAGGCACTCCATTCCCCATGTGAATTTACAATTCACATTTAATCCTCCAATGCATTCCAAAGAATTTTAAATTCTTTCTCTCATTCCCATGTGGATATTTGAGGAATTTTTAATTCCTCGCATGTCGTTTCACCCACATGGGGACAATGACCTCCTTTAATGAGGAGATCTTGTCCCAATTCCAAGCTACTATGTATTACCTCCATGTCATGTACTCTCCTTCTAAATCATGTACACATCCTTATTTTTAATCCACTTCACATGCCACATGTCAAGATGTGAGGGCTTGTGAGTTCTCAACTAACCATATCCCTACATCTTGGTTTTATTGGTTTAATCCCAACCATCCATTTCTCTAGAGAATTCAAAATTCTCTATAAATACGACCTTTTTTCTCTCATTTTGGGAGGAGATCATTATGTTAGCCAAACTCTTACAAATGTTTCTCTTGAGCCATACTTAGCCAAATACTTACATTTGCATCCATTATCACCTATTAACCATTCATCTTGCCTCTCTTGCCATCAAAGGAGCATACACTACATCAAAGATTGAAGGGCCAACCAAATGACAACTCAACAAGGTAAAAATTTCTATTTTGTTTTGTTAAGTTAATAATTTGCACAATCTTGAAGTGTAGTGTGTTTATATTTGTGGTTTTGCACTCTCTTGTTTGTTGCTCGTTTTCAAACACGTATTTTAGCCCGTTCACAGATACTACAAATTGGGGCATCATCAATCAAGCAATAGGCACTCTAATAAGGGGAAAGTCAAACAAATACAACAATAGGGTTGGGGTAAGATGGAAAGGATGAGGGGTTGGATAAGGGTAAAAGCACAAAGTTGTGTCATAGTTTCGGCCAAATAAATAGTTCTGAGCGAAATATTTTCAGCTAGAAAGGTTTCACCCGACTAGGTTTTGACCAAAACCACGTGGCCTCTTATGTGGCACATAAGTTTCAGCTGAATAAGTTTCACCCGAATCCCAAAAATTTAAATTTGTTGTTTCCCGCTTTGAAATTGCATTTTTTAATGTATGAGGTTTTTATAAAAAGGGTTTTGGTAGAAAGTATTTCTATAGAAAGGGTTTCGGCCGAAACCCTTTCTATAGAAACTATTTCTACTGAAACTGTCTATGTAGCATCTTAGTTGGCAACCAACTCAGCTTTTTTCAAAATTTTCTGAAACTTTTAGCTTTAGCTAGGTATTTCTTTAGTCAGAATGAAAAAAAAAAAAACCCTTTTGTAGAGCTTAGAGTGGAGAATCCAAATATATAATTTTTTTAATATTTTGATTAGTTTTAATATATTTTATTTTTAAATAATGCAAGAGGTTTTTAAAATGAAAAAAGAGGCTGATTACAAATTTTAAAAAAAGATAGTAAAACTTATTAAAAAAAATTTAAATCTTATATGGGGCACAAGAGGAGAGAGTCTTCTTCAAAAGGGTATAATTATTTTTTTTTGAAAATGATTTAAAATTTTGAAAATAGTTGACGGCCCATAAAAATGTCAAATTCTTACATGTTTGACTTTAAAACGTTATTACGAGAAAAATATACATCAAAATTTAAATTTTTTTTCCAAGCACAAAGATATTGAAGTTACCTATTTGGAGAAAAAAAAATTAGGGAGAAATGATTTTTTTTCAATTCATTCATTGATAGCCTGTAAAGTTACTCTTTTATGAAATTTTCAGCATTCCAAAATTTGACCTTAAATTGATAAAAACATAATGAAAACATTTTTTTTTTAATTTTAAAAATTACAGCAATAAACTTCACCAAAAGTTCTACATTTCATTAGTTTACACCATTTTGAAATTCAAAACATAAAGACCACTTTTATGTGGTCAAAGTTCGAAAATTTTTTAATTGTCGATTCCTTTATAAAGTGTGACACAAGTTTGTGCTTTTACCCATAAGTTTAAAACTCCAACACAGAGGAAAAAACAAAGTTAAAAGAAAAGGCATACTCAAAAAGGCTAAACATACATGAGATGGAAGTATGGAAGACATGAGTATATAAATAATATGTACAAACTTAGCTTGACTATAAATAGAACATAATAATTTTGGCATCTGATTAATGGCCATAGAGTCTCCATTCACTTACATCATGTCCACATTGTGTCCCCAAGACATCCTAAGGAGCAACATAAGAGTGTGTATTTCAAAAAATTTGTTACACCCCATACCCTACCCAACTTTATAAATGATAAAATGTTTGTCATCCAAGTAAAGAACACATCTAGGATCACAATCCCAAAGTGAACCTTGCATTGCCCCATTATAAAAATAAAATGAAAAGTATTATCCACCTTTGCCATTATGAGCGTCCTCGGAATGTGATGGAGAAAAGCAAATACTTTTAAAAATATATTACATTAAAAGAGAGTTTATTTGTAAAATGCTAATTTATAGGAAAATGGAATATAAAATTGAAAAACTGATTTAAAATTGTAAATAACATAAAGAAAAGAACTTGGCACTACAACTTACAAGTCATTTTTTAAGACACTTATAATGTGTAGATGTATGTGTGACGTGTTGTGGTCATTTTTATGTGCTATCATCTAAGTCTTATATTATCACCAAAAAATTTATAAAACACAATTGTTTCCTTAGATTTTTAACTCACCTATACAACAAAGACAACAACCCAATGGGTACCAGATGGTAAAAAAATATCAAAACTCAATTTAATTTGTGTATTCTAAAATGAAAATAGAAATAACAGAGGAAAAGGAATAAAGAGAGAATGAAACCTTTGGGTGATGGTAATCTTCCAAATACATGTCATTAAAACAAGAAAAATGGTTGGAACTACTTGGAAGCTTGCCAAGCATTGTCAAACCTCGTTTAATCTTTTCACCTCCACGAGTAGTCATATAGAAAATAGATATTGGAATATTTTGTTTTCTTACCCTACATGCATCTAGGATTAAGAACAACAAATCTAAATAAATCTATGAATATCAAATCCTAGATCTCAAGGATTGATAAATTAATATGTATAATATTGAATAAAGGATGATGGTAGTCACTAAAATATTTACCAAAGAGTTCAAAATAAATGATATGGAAAGAAAGTGTGTACTACTATCAAAACAAGAATGGAAACTTGTTTAATGAAATTACTAGCAAGCGATGAAGAACTACTAATAAGTGATGAAAATATATATTAAGATCGTGGAGATGCCAATGTAATGTGGGAATGTTTTTTCTTGAGAAAGCCTCAACAAGGAGTGTACAACCAAGAGAGAAGAGATAAAGAGAGAGAGAGAGATTTCTTGTTGTTATTGTTGGAGATGGAAAGCCAAATCAAAGATAGGTTTTCAAACAAATTCCTTGGAAGTTGAAGGGTACAATTCAGATGCAAGAATCTTTTTTTGGATAGGTGAGTGCTACAATAGACAACAAGTAGCTAAGAAAGAAACCAAAATTTATTTTTTTTTAAAATATGGGATGCTAGTGCATTGCACAAACATTCACACATCGTACTTCTATCATAGAGAAATCACTCAAAATTTAACACATCTATCTTAGCTTAGTGAAAAGAATCAAAATCTCATAAATAAATTTGGAAATTTGGTGGAGATAAATTTCAAGGCTAAGGCTAAAATGATCTCTAAAAAATACTGAGAAAAAAGACACTAAAGCTAGCCTGAAACATAACATGAAATTGCAAGGGTATGCAGTATTATGTTACAACAACCTTAATAGTTGGTGCCTATTTTCAAGCCTTTAAAGACATGTAATTTGGTTAGAAGTTGAAAATTTTATATTATAGGTTAAATATGTTAATATTCTTATCCAATCATATCCATCATACAACCATAAAAGGTAGTGCTCTAAATATTTTTGAATTTTCTAATAACAATCCATTACTTTACATAATTAGCAAGATAGTTTCCTTGCTAAGAGCTAGGATGCCCAAGAGAGGTACTATGTTTTCCCATACAAATTGGGTGTAGGAATAATCATTACACGGATATTTAACAACTTCCAAATCCTATTGACGTAAGGTACACCTACCAAGGCCCTATTAGCCTCTTCTTTGTAGGGAATCCCATGTTAAGATTCATAATTCAAAGTGATCCACATAAAGTGTGAGTTTTTAAATGATTCTTGACCTTCCAAATAACTTTCCACCACCAAGCTTGACCACTTGTTCAACAAATAACATAGCCTTATATCCAAGTTTCGTAGTGAATATTCCCAAGATAGGTTTCTAGACCACCCCATCAACTATGATCCTTACATAATCTTTTGATCAAATGCCCTACATAATCATTCCACAACTCATAGCTAAGACCAAAAAGCCCCCAAATGAGGTTCCCTCACCAATCCTTATAACTAAATAGTGGTAGAAGCATGGTTAACAATTTGTGACAACATGAATAATCCAATATTATGTAGCTAAGTAAGATACAACCTAATATCCTAAAAGAGTTCCTATTCTCAATTGATGGGTTGGCCCCAATTCTAAAATTACCACCATTTGCAATTTTCTAAACTAGTAAATTATCAACAACTAGAAAAACCAAGACTATGGCTTTCCATGAAATGGAGATATTGATAATATATTTAGTAGGTAGCCTAATCCACTCCACAATAGATAAAGGTGCAACATATTTTTGAACAATAAGCATTTTCCATAACATTCCATGCAATGATTTTCCATAGACTCATAGGAACCAAAGCTCTTCCAAAGAAACATATATTTTTAAGACCTTATCTCCCTTCTTCCTTAGGCTGAGCAATCAATTACCAACTAGCAAATACAATATCATCTTTATCCTTTTTGCCAAGCCACAAAAAAATTAGGCATCTCTTCCTAATCTTCTCAAAAACCTCCACAAGGATATGTGCCAAACCATGCTAATATGCATGGATAGCTTTTAAATCAACCTTAACTAGCATCATTCTACCTCCTAAAGATAATTCCTATCGTACCAAAAAATCATACATTTGATAATATTTACCACTAGCCTTTCCTATTATTGTTTAACATAGACATTTGGCTTCAACCTATACCCTAAATACTTTATCCCATCCTAAAGTAAAGCCCTGGTAAAAGGGAGAATAAATAATGTATCTCATCATCATCATATAATGCATGACAAGACAATGTAGAATTTTGTATTTTAATATCCATACCAATAGCAATATTGTAAGTCTTCAATTTGTCCTTCAAATTGGAGGCTTCCCTAAAATAACCATCACCAAAAAGTAAGATATCCTTCACAAATAAAAGATGAATCAAATATAAAGTACTATCTACTTCTATTCCTTTGACAACCCCAATGCAGTTAGCTTTATTGATAGCTCTACTTAGATCCTCTGTATCCAAAAGAAAGAGAACGAAAGATAAAGGAAAACCATACCAAATCCCCTTGAAAATCTTGAAGAATTTGGAAGTCAAGCCATTGATAAGGACAAGAAAAGTAACTGAAGAAATACGCCCTAAGATTCAACTGGCTACCTAGAAATTAATGTTGATACAAAGAAGGATAAGTCTAAGATACAACCAACTTTGTCATATGCCTTGGGTAGATTTAGTTGCACCACGAAAGCAAGAAAAAATATGTTTAATAGTATGTGATCCTTCTTGAGCTACACCCATAACATCATGAATTTGTCTCCCATTTAGAAAACGAAATTGTTCATATGAGATGTGGTATAGAAAATTTTGATTTCCTTTCTATTATGATCTTTAGCAATGATTTATACAAACAATTATAGGAGATAGACCTAAAATCATAAAATTATTTTATGCTATCATTTTTAGGATTCAAAGAAATAAAGGAAGAATTTTTGTTCTAAGGAATTCTTCTTGAGCCTTTAGTCTCTACAAACACCCATAGAAAGCCCTCCCTGATAAATAAAAAGTAACCAACTTTTTTCATCTCTTACTTGGCTACCTTCTCTAAAAGCAACAAATTTATTCTAGTGGAAAAGGTAGCATATTCCATAATAGTTGTTATATCACCCTCTCTAACTGCTTATAAAAGTTCTTGAAATAGGAAATTCTCATATTAGCAAGCTCCTCAAAAGATCTATCAAATGATTCGTTCACTTTGGGCATCCCGTGGATTGTGCCAATGCTCTTCATATGCTTGGCATTGTTATGAAAAATATTATATTTTCATCATTGACCTCCAACCAAATAGCCCCTCTTTTCAATCTCCAAACAACTTCATGACAAAAAAGTTATCATTTTTTTCCTCTTAAGACTTTTTCGTTTCAACTACCTCATTTAACTATCCCTCAACCAAAATATCATAAAAATGGATTTGTCCCTCAATTTTATAAGAAAACCAAATTACTATTCACTAAACTTGCAAAAAAGTTACCAAATTTGAATGGAACACATTATCAAAAGACATTTGACATACATATAGTAAAAAACTATGTCTTGATCTGTCTCTTCATTTGTTACTTAGTTTGACTAGGTTATCCCAAGTGTAGTGACTAGCACGCAAATGATATGTTCATGTGTTCCATAAATAAAAACTTTTAAAGAAGTGCATCAAATTTCAAAAGAACTCATTGTCAAAAGGCATTTGATGACATGAAACAATATTTAATCCATTGAAACTTTTGCCCCTTTTTCATAGAAGACCTTCATTACCATATGTATCAACCACTATTCTATTGTTGAAGATCTGCTAGCATAAAATGAGACATTAATTGCACCTCCCTAAATTATGAGATATGGCATACACCTATGCAAAAATTATGCTTAGCCATGACGTTTTGCTCATTAAAACTAAAAGATTATATAATTCATCTCAAGACATCGTTTATAAAAATATCCTCTAAAATAAATATAATCTTCTAAGTCATTATAAACAATGAGTGATGTTACTATTAAATTTTGATGTTCAAGTTTGTTTCAAAAAACATATTGGAGAACATTTGTCAACTAATTAGTCACTGTAATGAGTCCTACTCATGAAACTATTGATACATATTTTCTAATGAACATATATTACATATCAACTCTACCTTCGTCATGTTTTTCGATGGATCAAGATGCATTATTAGTTCTTGTGCAAGTTTGATATTGATTACCTTCATCAAGAGAATCAATCCCCCTCTTTTTTACTTTATCTTCCTTGCACTAACATGTTGTGGAATATAAGGTATTAGGTATGTGTTATGTAAAACTGTCTCTTTAAAAGTTAAATATATGATATCCTTGACAATTCACAACTTTAGCTACATAATTAGTTGGCAACAATATGAGAAAAAATGACATAATAGCATAAGTTGGCATTAAATTTTTTTTATTCTTTTGACATTCATTATCAATGTGATCCCACAAAATGACAATCAACATGATACTTTTGATTGCCAATTTTACTTTGCAAAAGATGGAAGTCTTAATTTATATGTTGTCATTGTTTTTGCCCTAAAATGACCCAAACTATGTTTTCTATGCTACAATTGGACAAAAGTAGACATCAAATAAATAGATTTTGATATTTTTCTCATTACTTTTCTATTTCTATAGATATATGGCAACAACTATCACTTATCTACTTTTTTATAATATCCTTTTGAATAGAAGCATGGATTCACAAGTACGGTTGATAAAAAAAACATTTAGTGGCAAATAACTACCTTGTATTTTGTGTTATCAAAACAATTGGATAGTTATTGATGACCAAATGATTCTTCAATACAATGTCTTTATAGATTGATTATTTGTTTACTATTGTAAATGAGAATTGTAATAATGACTAAACTAGTAGTTATCGACAACCAAGTGATTCCTCAATAGAGTGCCTTTGTAAATTAATTAGTTTCAATTTTTAAATGGTTGAAAGTATATTTGATGAAAACTATTAAAGAACAAATATTAATTACTATATTCACCTTACCATGATTATGACTTGAAAAAATCATCATAGTACTCCTTGATTGGAATTAGAAGAAAAATGTTTTTATTATTGCATACATGTCATCAAAAATTAGATAGTTGAATTTTGCCAATGAAAAAGACAAGGGTGCATCATTGTTTTGCCTTAGCTTATAATACCTTGTCAATTTTTTATGCATTGTATATTAAGGCATGAAAGAACAAACAACTTAACTCCTATCAAAATATTGTATGGGATCATGTACATTTAATACAAGCTACAAGAAATGCAATTCAATGCTTACATATTTGGAAAGTGCGTTGAACAAATTCCTAAGGATCCTAAATGGAAGAAAAGGCAATGGGAGAGAGTGGATACAACATTCTTTTATCTTCTCTATATCATTAGATTTAAAAGTGTATCATGCAAACATTAAGAACCAAACAATTAGTCTTTCATTGTCTATAAAAATCACGTTTGAATTTTTTTGCACAAAATTGTAACGTAATTAGTTTGAAATGAATTTTATCATTGGCAAGTGTTTTTACGATTAAAATAACTCTTTTAACATATGCTTTGTTATTAATTGATTATTCTCTTAATGATGTGAAGGATGCAATAAGATATCACAATTACTAACATTTTACATTAATGGTAGATAATTACTTTAAAAGTATAAAGACTAATAACCAATTGACAAACTCTTGCTTGTGAACTAATGACCAAATATTTCACAAGTTAAACTATTAACCATTATAAAAGCAACTCATTAGACCCATATCAAATGGACTTAAGCTTTGTAAATCATAAATTATCTACTCAATCTCATTCATCACAATACCATGATCCTTGTACATACTAGATATCACCACCCATAACAAGGTCACAAATTTACCCATTAAAAAAGCTATTCATTGGGGCCAAACCAATTGTTTGCACACACACACACACACACACACACACACAAAGTTTAGATTGGAAAAATTGTGGTATATAATTACTTTACAAGTACAAACACCAATAACCAATTAACAAACTCTTGCTTGTGAACTAATGACTAAATATTTCATAAGTTAAACAATTAACCATTATAAAAGCAACTCATTGGACCCATACCAAATGGACTTAAGCTTTGTAAATCACAAATTATCTACTCAATCTCATTCATCACAATACCATGATCCTTGTTGCACTAGATAACACCACCCATAACAAGGTCACAAATTTACCCATTAAAAAAGCTACTCATTGGGGCCAAACCAACTGTGTGTGTATAACCATATATATAGACACACAAAGAGTTTAGATTGGAAAAATTGTGGTATATAATTACTTTACAAGTACAAACACTAATAACCAATTAACAAACTCTTGCTTGTGAACTAATGACCAAATATTTCACAAGTTAACCAATTAACCATTATAAAAGCAACTCATCAAACCCATACCAAATAGACTTAAGCTTTATAAATCATAAATTATCTACTCAATCTCATTCACCACAATACCATGACCCTTGGTGTACTAGATATCACAACCCATAACAAGGTAACAAACTTACCCATTATAAAAGCTACTCATTGGGACCAAACCAATAAAAACTAAGCTATCTGCATCCCATGTTAGCTACTCCATAATCTCGAAACTAAGCTATGTGCATCCCACGTTAGCTACTCCATATTCTGGAAACCAAGCTATTTAGGGTCACAATCTAGTATGTATTTGTAGAATGGACTAATGAAAACTTGTTTGGGAGTGGAGGCACCAATTTCAAATAGGACACTACACATATAAATATAGGTGCAAGATCCAAATAAATTGTGCTTTATCAATTCAGTCTAACAAATTGTAATTGTGCGATTGCAATTTTCATTGTTAGCAACAAACATATAACCCAAGCTTTCTAATGTGGACTAAGGTGGTTGATTAGTAGTAACAACAAAATAGAGTAGCTCTAACCAACATGGATGTCTAGAGAATCATAGAGGTTTTGGACAGTGTGACACGCCTAAACTTCTACAAGCTTTGTTTTTTGACCCTGAATTCTAAAATTTAGAGAGGCTGACAACCTCGCTTTTGATATCCATAGTTGATATGCTTTTCCTACAAGTAGATCGAAGACATCAAAGATTTGTTTTCAAAGTAACCAAATATGATAGAGCTCAAATAGGCATTAGTTTCAATTTCACAATCCGATTCACCAATATTAACTAGAGCTTACCTTGCTCCACTACAAAAGATTAACCATTTGGGCCT
Organism: Sequoia sempervirens; assembly: GCA_007258455.2. NCBI lineage: Eukaryota > Viridiplantae > Streptophyta > Pinopsida > Cupressales > Cupressaceae > Sequoia > Sequoia sempervirens. Next base: position 78,275 of record VDFB02012065.1, read on the forward strand.
TGGCCATTAAAGAGAACACCATCAAAATTACCTAGAGATCTATTGTTGTCAAGCATTGTCCCAAGGGCCTGCACGTAAGTAGAAAAGGGCAAAAGTATCAAAAGATTGTAAGCGTAAGAAATATCAATAAAAAATAGACTCAACACACGACTGTAATTGTAATTTACTAGATTTTTATGTTTAACTCTTATAATTTTCTCATATCAAAGACAAACTCTAATTGTAAGAAATAGCAATAAAAAGTTTTTAAAAAAATTGTAAATTTCCATTACAATACGTCAAAAATTCCATGTCCTATGAATTGACTTGTCCAACAAACGAACTGAGAAACAAGGACCACCTGACAAGAACAAGGCACCTATCTATCTTAATAATAAATAAAAACCTCTAAGGATGCATTGCAATTTCCAAGAGTCGTCATTAGTAGCACTTTTAGAGGCCAATTTATGAACAAAACAAGTTCATCTTCAAGCACACCAAGACCAAGTTGAAGCTTACTTTTACTCTACGACTAAAACATAATAGCCATTTGCATTAGGTGATTGTACTTTGGGCGAAGGTTGATTGGCATGTTTACCTTTCAAGCTAACTATTCAACTCGGTTAGGTCAAAAGATTCACAATTAAAAAATTTGAATAGTATAATATTAAGTAAACAGAAAACAATCCTCTTTAGGCTTCCACAAAGGGATGTCATACTCCAAATTGGTGTCCCCATTGGTCGTGATCTTAAAATATACCCTTACCTTTCTTATCGACATGTTCAAAAAACATGAAAATTGTTCAAGCAAGATATTTTGGTGAAAATATGAAAAGAAACAACATATATCGTTGTTTAAACGCAAAACTCTTGAAACTTATATTATTAGTGTGCTATTGTCTATTAATGCATTCATTGCAACTTGCGGTAAAAAGCGAGGGAACTTGTTATCCCATAAGTGTTAGAATTAAATGCAAAACTCTTGAAACTTACATTATTAGTGCACTATTGCCTATTAATGCATTTGTAAAAACTTGTGCTAGGAAGCAAGGGAATTATTTATTTTATGGTTTACAAAATTTTATTTATTAAAATGGAATTTGGGTTCTATTTGCAATGTTCTCATTGGTAGCTGATATTTTGCCCATAGTTTTCTATTTTTCCAATTGAAAATTATTCTTGGGAGGAAGAAAGAAAAAAATTCATTCGTTTCTAATGTTTTGCTACTATAGATGTGTCTTCACTGTGAGCATTTCTGGTGGATAGGTGGCATTGTTGATAGTAGTTCATGTACCAACTTGGAAATTTGAAAGCATCCTTAGATTAAGATTGATAGGTGCCTTGGTAATAGAATCACTTGCTTATTATTACAAGGCAATCCTTAGCTGTAACTCTTAAATTTAAAAGATTAGTTTAACCAAATAGGATTTGGGTGCTCTTGATTTTAATTACTTGCTTGAAAGGAAGTTTTCCAACAATTGAGAAGGCAACAAGATTCTGTGAGCAACAAAAATATGTCCCATGGTATATAGCATTGCCATAACTATGAGTCCAAGAACAACTACTCCAATATGAGTTAACACCTTGTCCCTTGCAATGGTCATTGAGTTTTATCGAGACTGCCAGTGGTCCCATAGCAAACCTTGCACATGAGTTATATCATGTGGGTTGAGAGATTCAATATTACAAAGAGCTCTATGAGGATGTGGCCACTTTCGCAGAGGTAAGGCCCTAAAAGGAACTAACCAAAATACATAGGTAACTTAAACATGCAATTGCCCATTTACACATGCAGGCTCCATACACAAGGTACATCTATAGGTCCATGTATGTACATCTATAGGTCCATGTATAAGATACATATAACCCAATGATATACCACAAACATCCATAATTCAAAGGAACCCGACAAGGTGACATAATTGTTGCCGAGTACAAAAACAAAATTTTGATCCCTCTCAACTATCTAAACTACATGTAGGATAAAGAAGCCAAAGTCAAGAAGTTCACCCTTGCATTGAGTCAACCAAAGCTCAAGAATTTGAACAAGCACAATTGACCTTTGATAAATTTGTGGACAAAAGATAAATGTTTGACCAAAAAGTGTGGCCAAAGTAAGCCCCATCAAGGAATCCTAAAGCTATTCTTCCCCTCCTTTGTTGCACCCCTGTCCCCTCTCACCATTTTTTTTAATCAAAGGTGAGATAAACTTCATGATATTTGGGCACAAAGGGAGTCTATATCACCATAATCAGACATATAGCAACAAGAAAATAATCGAGCAACCAAGTGGCAAAGACAACAGCTCAAAATGGAACTACATGGTCATTAAATGTTGGCAAGCCAAAAACAACCCTAAAAAGGCCACTAATAAGAAAAGAATGCTGGAAATTTGGTTGTGACCACTATCACCACTCACCAAATTTATGTTGCTTTGGAGTCTAGATAGTAATAAAGGTGACCATCTAGCTATTCCCATTGAACTATAGGGTAAGATTTTTTATTTCACAATTTCAATTTGGTGGATTTTGGTGCCACCAATAATTTTACATCTCCTTTTGTGATACATAAATGTTTCATTCAACACATAAAGCTAAACAAAACATGCGGAGAAGTTGCACCTTATGTGATACATATATGTTTCATTCAACCGATAAAGCTACACAAAACATGGGGAGAAAATATTGGTTAAATGGCAACAAAAAAAGAACTCCCAATCAAGCAACTCATGGATAATGTCAAGTTGAATTGAGTTGCTATGAAAATTGTTTGAATTTTTATCTAGTCCTTCTATGGTCATATAACTTGGTCATGGATATGAACTAGTTCCAAACCCGCCTCCCCAAGCCAAATCTAGTAATAATATGCATATAATTAGAAGTTGAACTCCAAACATGAAAAGTCAAAGAACAATAAAGGAAATATCATATCCCATTAAGATTATCTAAATTGATTCATTATGCTTAAGAAAGGAAGAAAAAATGACGCATCATAAGCAATACAAGCCTTTCTCAAAGAACAACCCAAGGAAAACATGAAAGAAGAAAGAAACCAATTGACAAGACATGAAGCAAAAAAATGGAATAAGTGGAAAAGATAAAAAAATTCCATGTACAAGGGAGTGAATTCCAAAATATGCATACATGAAAATTAGAGAAGACATGGGAAGATGAAACAAAAGTACATGGGCTACATGATTTCACTAGAAACTAGGGAAATGTTGCAATAGACACGACTTGTTCCCAAATGAAGTATTACACACCAAACTAACCATGCCATTTGATTTATTAGTATTAATGATAAATACACAAACTATGTGAATGCTCTTGTGCTCTCTAGAGAAAAAATTGAAAGATGTATCAAAACTTAGTTGATCCTCATTCTTAGATGACATTATATTCGATTATGTTGTTCTCCTAGATGATTATGAGTATTGATAAATAATCCTTGAAGCTCTTTATTTGATAATTTAAAATCTAAGTGCATGAATCGTTTATCTATATTGTATTAATTTATCAAATGTTAATTTTAGTTGAATAAAATACTTAAAATGATATGACAAGATATTGACTTAATCTTCAAAAAGAAAAATAATAATAATAATAATAATAATAATCAAATTAAATATAAATAATTATTCAAATTTTAATTTTTATAAAAAAAAATTAACATATAAAAAATATATAAATCAATAAATAATCTCTACCATCATATATTTGAAAAAAATAATGTCAATAAACTGTAAAATAAAAGGTAAGCAAATATTGTGGATGGAAGAGTGGGCGGCCCTCCAAGCTGGCGGAGGGCAACAGGTAATCTGTCGGTTGGTATCCACATAAGGTGGACGGGCGTTGAGGTGGATGTTATAAAGCAGAGGTAGTGTTCGGTGGAAGATAAAAGTACATGTTTAAATGAAAACATTTATATGCTCGTCCCTTAATGTTAGCCTCGCTATCGAAGCCAAGGAAGTAGGACGAAAACCCTAACGACAGAACAGCTTGCCAAGCTAAGAAACTATGCTTTGCTCATGTGGTGGCGTCATCACTTGAAGATTGTGGCCATTATTAATTTGAGTTGAAGTCTAGTGTATAGCATTTCATAAGTTTTTTTGGGTTTGTTACTTGTTCATGGTGACGGTCTGGTTGGCTTTCTTTGCCTAGTATTTGGAATCAAAGGTGGTAGCCGATGGCTAAGCAGTCAAAGTTTATCATTGCAATTTTGGCAAAGGGATTGGTTGGGTTTGGCGCAAACACTCTGGTTTCTTTGTTTGCTACGGAACATCAAGCTGCTTTCAAGGAGGTGACAGACCAAAGGCTTAAAAGGATCCTAGTTAATAAAGATCCACTCATAGTGGCAACAGTAAAAATGTTGTTGGGTAGAGGGTATTTGGAGACAAACGAGTAAGGAGTGATAATGCACACGTTTCTTTGTGTTTCCTGACCTCTTTGTTAGATAGTCGAGTTTCAAAGGAGATGGCGAAGGAGTTACTTGTTTGGTTGTTTAGGGAGTACCTAGTAGGAGGTTTGGATGTGGTGCTTAAGTCAGCAATAATTGGAACTGGGATACCACAACCTTCAGACTTCTAAAGAAGGTGTTGGGTTTGATGGGGGCAAGTGGTGTTGATTGGATTAAAGATTTTGAATCCTTTGCAAAATTCAATGGTTTACTATAATTAGTGGTCTCTAGTTTTAAAAATTTTGGCTATTTAGTGTGAAGGTCGATGGTGGTTGTTTATAGTTTGGGTTTTTCTATGTGGTCTGGGTACAACACTGTAATTCTAGAACATTTCTCTGCTAGTTGTGTTGGTCGTTTGAAGTTTTTTTTTTTTTTAAGCTAAGTGAAAGTAGTAGGTTGTCTATGCTTTGTAATGGTTGAATGAAGCTGGTTATCTTTTCTCGAGTCTAGTTCGAAATGAAAATCCTACCAAGCAGACGCATGTATATTTTCTATAATATTTAATAAAAATACTACCTTACGTATCAAAAAAAAATGTAAGCAAATATAACTCATTTTTCAATAACTTAAAGCTTTACATCTCTAAAGAATAAAATATTGTTAGATTAACATATAAAAATGTCATGATCGTCTATTGATGGAAGATGTTATCAGTCCAAACACAACTACTTTGAATATTGTGAATGTAATTTACGTCGTGTCACCCTAAAGAAAAACACCACCTACTTGATATCTATATGTCATTTCTTCGTCCAAAGAAATTTAACATAACAACTGATTAACATAGTATAAATTCACTCCCACAAAATAGACAATAGCAAATAAATCAAATAATGCAAATTGCATTGTTAAAAACTAATCTTACAATATTTGAAGATGTTCATGAAAATAAAAAATAGAACATGAATAACCCATTTTATTTTCAAGGATGGAAATGAAACTCCATTTCTTCGATGTCCAATCCCACGGTCTACAAAATTCTATTTACCATTAACCAAAATTTCCACATATACACTAATTTAAAAATCACAAATAGAACTTAAGAAATATAGAAATATATTATAATGTGTTATATTCTGCTGATTACTCTAGCTACTAATCGTCAACCCTGCAATAATTTAAACATATTGTTTTATCAAACTTTTTCTTTGATCATCATAACTATATCTCTTCATCTTAAAAAATTTAAGTATCGATTGCCTTCAAAAAGTTATTTCAAAAATTGAATAAAGTAAAATTTAAATTCTATTGATCTATTATATTTTGTATTTAAAATACAATAATTTTAAAATATTTTTAAAAATATTGTCAAAACACATGAACAATAAAACATTAATTACTAGCGACGGACATACCTTACAAGGAATTTTTTTACGTTATAACAGATCCCAAGAAATGTTTCTTAAAACTTAATTGTGTTTTTTTAGTGTGATTGGTTCTAGTGTGTTTTGGCTGCCTCCACTCGTAAACTTTCGCTGAACCCACCATTTTCGAAATAAATGGAAGGGGTATTAAAATCCTCTAGGAAGCCATTTCATTCATTTGGAAAGAAAAAAGGGTTGACAAAGCTGTAAAAAAGCATGGAAATAACAAAAAAGAAAACCAAAAAAACAAAAAAGAAAACGTCTAAACAGGAAAACAAATATGCATCCATCGAACAAGAATCAATGATCATTCAAAGGTATTGAATATAACATATAAATCTAATTCAAATTTATTTTATTACTTTTAAAACAACTTTTGAAATATACTGCTGGTAATCGATGGAAATGGAGAAAATATAACTACAAAAATTCTTTAAGGTTTTATTGTTTTAAGGAATTCTTGTAGTTATATCTTCGCCATTTCCATCGAAATGGCTGCATGGCTACTCATAAATTGTTTAAAAAGTCAAATAAAATAAATTTAAATTAAATTAATCTGTTATATGCAATACATTTGAATGATCAATTGATTCCTGTTTGATGGATGCATGTTCGTTTTCTTCCTTTGACGTATGCTCTTTTATTTCTACGTTTTTCTACAACTTTGTCAACCCTCATTTAACAGACCTGTTGTAGAATGAAAATAAAACACAACAAAAAATGAATCGACCGCTAAACCACTGCAAATGACTTACCTCAAGATTCCGCACAAACTGTCGTGCTGTCAAAGATGTTGATGAGAAAAAACTGGTAGAGTTTGGAGGATAAATATTACGAAACCCTATCAAACCCTCCAATCAAAATTTCAAACCCCGCGCTATCCTACTCTGCAACCGAAAATTCAAGCGTTCAGATAAAAAATTTATAAACGCTACACTTGGATGAAAACAGCCATTTATGAAACCACATAACCAATGCCTTCAACTTTGATATTTCCTAAGACACCATTAAACATTAAAATGTTCCCAAATACCATCTTCAAAGTTCATATAGACAAGAGATGACTGTCTAGAGAATAAAGGAAAGTGAAATACCATTGAATAAAATGAACACACACTCCTTCATGCTGATTACAGAGGATGTGAATACCTCATTGTAGCTGAAGAAATAGCTCACAATAATCAACAGGTTGTGTATGATGTATAAATAAAACCCTTCGTCTATGTCGTATTGACATTTTCATCCAATAGCAGCACTCCTCCAAGAAGCCACAGTCTACAAAACACAAGAAGTTTTCTGATTATTCTATATCAATTTTATATGTAAAGCAGGTGTGCTACAAATATTGGAAACACACAGGTAAACTAGCTTGCAATGAAAACTCATATGTATCTTGCATGTGATAAAAATAGGTCTCATGTTGGCATAGCTCGGGCTCTAGTCACAAACTGACAATATGTTAATTGAAATTTCATTATTGCATCAAAGCCATATGCAAAATAAAGAACACAACAATGAAGTAGACTATGCAACCTAATTAATCCAACTGTAGTATGGCTGCACGAAATGATTTATTACGAAATGCAGTCAAAGGGTCAGGAAGTGTGCAGCCAGATAGACATGAGGGTAATTTTAGAGTTGATTCTATTACATATATATTACAAAACAAACAGAACCCAAATGGAAAAATTATTAGGAGGCTAACATAAAAATATGACCCAATTCTGTGTCAAAACAGAGCATGAAACCCTAAGGAAAGGCTTCTTTGCCAACCCATAAACCATGTGCTACATTCTACCCAAATATTTCCACGTTTTAAACGAATCAAAGAAACATGCTCTCATGAAATTCCATGATTGTAGGAGATGCACAAAATGAATTTTTGAAAAGGCTTTACATAATTTCCAGCAACAATTATCATTGCTATCATGATGCCAATTTTAAGCAGGGATAAAAACCCTTACATGCCTATTATTGTTTGGGTGGTAGGGTATGTGTTGCAGTGCCTGTTGCTGTAACTGGCCCGAATATGGACAAACAAAGAAAATTCTGGCACTTCGAGCAACATTTAATTAGTAATTAAACAAATCCTAGTCCAGACAGAAGCAAGAAAGGATCTTCAAAATCTACGGCACCTAATCCAACTAAAAGTGAGAAGGGATCTTCTGAACCAGCATGCTTGGAGCAATTAAGAGGAGCTTTCTTGTGCGGTATTCAAGTTTTTGTTCCTATCCAGACGTATACAAAATTGTTAGAATTGCAAGGATAAAAAACGGTACATGGAATTATTGAGCTATCAACAGCTTTAACATTAAAAATAGCCATCATATATATTTTGTCTCATGTTTGATTGTTCTATGTATAATGAAATGACAATTCAATACCTTTTGAAGAACAATTTTACATTTAATTTCAATACAATAAAAAGAAACTTAGAATCATAATTTATTAATTTTGTTTGTCATGGCATAAAAAATTAACTATTTATAACCACAATAATATTATAATAAATCTCTTTCTCTTTTAACTTTTTTACATATGTCAAAATTAAAAAGTAAATCAAAATAAAGATTTACAATTTACATAAAGAATTTAAAAGAATAAACCAAAAATTAAAAAAGATAATTCAAATTTTCAATTATTAATGTTTCTTCATTCAACTATAACCAACATTATAAATGTGAGCTTGACATGTATCGTATCTACAGTAAAACAGACAGTACTTAAACTATTACAAAGTCTGTCCACACTTAAACAAAAAGTTTGCAAAGCCTCAACTGATGCATAAGACAATAACTAGGTTTTCCGTGAGTTGGAAACTACGCATTTGATCCACACAAACATATATATACCGGTCCCATTCCTTCAATACATGCACATTCTTGTGTGCCAAACAAATCTGATTTGTTCTCTTCCAACGCATCCAGACACATTTTTGTCATTTAAATTATTCATCGTCATGGTTTGCACTGCAGACAGACCTACAGTTTTTTATGAAACATCTAACAGAATCTTGTCTTTAGGGGAGTCACGAAATGCCAATTTGCTATCGCTACGTAAATAACAGTTTGCTGTACATGACCAAATGTAGATTGTTTCCTGCCATGATTCAGTACAAGCATTGCATCTGCCGTTGTACTTTCTCATTTTTTGATCAAATCAGGCCAAGTAAAGAGAAATTTGCAAAAAATAGCCCAAATTCCATTTTAATAATGTAATTTAAACAATACATATCCCCTGAAGGACTTTCACATCTTTTTATCTTTTTATTAGTTTTTGAATTATATATGACATCTTTCTTGTTGGGATTTGCGCTGACCATTATTCCCAAAAGGTCAGCCTTTCAGGAATCCGCTGCTATCCCAGATTAAGGATCCACGGGAGGCTGTTAAACCCTTGCGCAGACTCATTTACAAGGAAATGGTATGTAATTTCCAACCTTGCGCAGACTCATTTACTTGTGACTAGGATAACAAGGCCATTACTGTTTAGATACCTCACTTTTAGGCGACCAAAAATCAACTGTTTTAGGTTTCATACAAAGATGTGGGTCACAATTGTCATTTTGCAACCAAAACTGGCCTTCACTTTATTGTGTTCAATTTTATTTTCTCTTTTTTCACTCCTCTCTCTGCTCACATGCATGTATGTTGTAAAAAGGACAATACAGCTAAAAGAATGAATCTCTATCTATCTTGCCACACACAAACAAAAATGTTCGTAACTTTATTATAAAATGGGGAATATTGTAAACAAAAGTATTTGATATGTTTTGAGGAAATTCCACAGAGAAGCAAAGACAAATCTCACAAAATTTAGAAGTAGGAACAATTTCAAAATTGGATCTCAGATCCCCAGGTGTAGATCAAATAATCTGCCTGGTGGTCGGTATTTCCAGAGGAAGCCAATTTTGAAAAGAAACACAAATAAAAGTGAACTGCAAGATACAACGCTTTTGTTAGGTCAGTATACATATATAGGTATCCATGAGATGTGGAAACATCGTATACTTCTCACTATCCATGGGTCTATTCTTATTCATATCTGACGTGATGAGTCTGATTAGGTACTAGCGATCTATTTTTATTGTAATGTTATTTAATGCACAAGACTTTGAAACTGAATGTTCTGATTATTGGGTTATTTTTTAATTAGCTTCTAGGTTTCTTTTTACCTTAATACATTTCTATTGTATCTGGATATATATTGTTAGATTGAAGATGTTTATGCTGGATTGGACACCAAGTGGCTCCATTGTAACAGTTCTAGGTTTTTCCACATCTTTGATATAAATCAGAATAGACTGCTACCATAAATTCTTACTTGAGGATTCTATCTTCCATTCTCACTCAAGTGTCAGAGGACAATACCCATGTTTTCAAGGGAGACATGAATATGCCCCACAAATATTAACAGATGGATGTATGCTAGCTTTTTCCTTCTGATTTTTAAGGATTCATTTTTTAGCCTCAACTCATTGACATATATGTCAGATGGACCTTAGTAATTGGTGTTTCATGGTTAGGCATGAAGCTTCTCGTAAGGTTTGATGTCTTGCGTTTGTTATTTCATTGCTGACAAATGTATTTATATACAGCTTCTAATTTAGAGGTTTTATAATATTTTATTTCCTCAAGATTTTTATGGATAACTTTCTTCTCAACATTCTGCTTGGTGTACATGGGTCTGCAGAAAACAAAACCTAAGCGCATCAAATAGCAGTATGTCTATAATCTAGTTGAAATTTAGAATTGATATCTGTTTCTTGCTTATCCAACAACTTCAGTAACAAAGCCAAACATGATAACCATTTCACTGATGTTACATGACTTGTTGGACTAGAATGATAGGGTTCTTCAATATTTTAGATCTGAATTTTACTAACTATTAGAAGCCATTGGATCTTTGAAAATCCAGATTTTAATTCTGAGCTTTCAACCATGTCCATATAACTATATGATTTTTCTTGAAGATAGATTTCACGCTACTAGAAACAGTAAAGCAGTCAATGGTCCCCCTATCTGGAGAAAACATTTGCGAGCATCTGTAGTTATACCTGCAAGTTCTGGAACTTACTGGTGTATTAAATCCACCTCAACCAAACACAGTAGCCAGAGCGGTAGGGGAATAGCCAGTTGTCATTACAAAATACCATACCGTGGTAAAATATTGGGGTTTTAGAGCTCCATTTTTGCATGCAAAGAAGGCATGTCCCAATACAGGTGGCGTTTGGAGTGTCAAACTGAGGCAGTTTCTGCCATGCAATAGATTTTCAGAAAACACCGAAAAACCCACAAATCTATCAATGCCGTTAACAAGAGCTGTTGGGTTTCAGCCCACCAGCTCAGTAATGGCCTGTGAGTCTCAGGACACCCTGAGCAATACAAGGGCAAGCAGCCGACAATGAGCTCTACGGCAATACCTTACATGGGTAGAGATATCAGGAAATTGGGCGGACTGCAAAAAATGTTTGACATACCGGTGGAAAACCCCTAAACAAGATGAAGAAATTGAGGTCGCTGCAGAAGATTTCTAGTTTCTCACTCAAGGTCTCTTTCATCGGCAACTTGTGCAACGTTTTCCTTATCCTTTGCTAAATTTACTCTCCACATCTGCGATTACATTTTCACATTCTCAAACTTTGGTGGTGTTCTTATCTTGATCCCTAGAAATTCTTCATTTATCACATTACCTTCTTGACTCATTTATCAAATTACCTCGACTCATAAAGTGACATAGCAGTCAATGCATTGGTTTCTTCAACAAAAGGTATTCTAAGAAAGGTTAACATGAGATTTATTGCACATGGAAGACATTTTTTTCATCTAGCTATCACATTGCTTTATTACTGTACTGTTTTTATCCTATATCTCCACTTCAAAAAGACCGCAAAATTCTTCCCAGAAAGTTCCAACTGGTCCTTTTTAGAAAATCCCAGTCTCTCGTCCTTAGCTGCTGTTTAAAAAATAAATCAGAGTTTGGTTTTGAATTTTGAATGTTGTTGGTGGTGTACACTTTTTCCAAATTTTAGGGCTTTGGCAGTCGATAGGTAAATTTTCTGTTTTTATGTTATTTATGTTTTTTTCCCTAGAATTTCAGTGGCATCCCTGGAGACACCTGGAGATGGCTAGAATTGTCAAGGCATCTCCAAGACATACCAGAGCTGATGCCCAATTTCAGGGGTCAGGAGAGGCAACACTGGTGAAGAAATAGGGCAGGAGACAAAAAGCACAAAACAAAGAAGAATGAAACAGAAAGCTTTCCATTATTTAACCAAAAATAGACATTAAAATCCAATACCAACTATTGCGGTTAAAAACTTGCTGAAACCATGACAAGTGATTTACCTCAATATTCAGGCATTCAGCACAAATTGTCTCATGGAGTTAACAATGCCAATGAGATTGACGGGCAGATTTTGCAGGACAGTCTCTCCACAGCAGCTGCTTCAATCTCTTCAGAATAAACAAAAAGTAGATCTAAAACATCGGGGTTTATTTTGGCGTTGCCCTGTTGTTCTTCATACGGTATGCAAAATGTAGCGGTACAGACAAGGCACGTGAACTACTATCAACAATGCCACCTATCCACAGAAACCCTCACAGCAAAGACACGACTATCGCAGCAAAACATTAGAAATGGATGAAAATTTTGTCCTTTCTTCCTCCCAAGAATAAATTGCAATTGGAAAAATACAAAACCACCGGCAAAATATCAGCTGTCAATGAGAAAATTGGAAAAAACAGCCCAAATTTCAATTTAATAATGAAAATGCTGCAAACCATAGAATAAACAGTTCCCTCCCTCCTCAGCAGAATCTCCAACGAATGAATTAATGGGCAGTAGCGCACTGAAAACATAAATCTTTGTCTTAATAGGCAGGGACTAACAAGTAAATGAATATGAAAATATGTTTGAATAATCCTGGTGCAGGGGCACCATGTTTGTTCAGTTTTGCAAATAAGGACTTTTGTAATAGGTTTTGGGAGTTTGAGTCTAAGACCATTCAATAAGGTCATAATAGACCATTTAGCATGTATTAGGGATTCATTTTGATTAATGTTGTCATATTTTGTAATTTTTGTCAATTGTTGTCATGTTAAAAGTTGCAAAAATGCAACATTAGGGAAGATCAACGGTTACTTAACTCAAAAGTCAGTTTTGTTGGTTGGAGTAGTTTTGTTTGGGGCGGGGGGGGGAGGGAAGCTTAAATATGTTTGAATATCTTGTTGTAAAGCCTCTCATGAAGTTTGGTGGAGAAAATCAATAAAGAAACTTTAAAATTTCTGTAGTTACCAGTCAAGTTGCTGTTTCGAATCATTGTGCTTGGCCGTACAGGAAGATTGTTGCTTGGAGGGTGTTGTATTTTGTGAAGACATTTGTTAACATCACTTTGGTGTTGATTTCATTGATTTTTATCAAGTTTCAAGGTCTGGGTGAGCAATAATCTGAGAACAGGTCTGTAAATCAGGAATTGGGGTTTGAGGGTATTTTAAAATGCAATAAACACCCATTCCACCGTTGGTTTTGTCTGTAACTTGGTGGAATGGGTGGTCTAGGGTAGGTTTTGTTAGAATAATAATTCTCTATTGTTAATGGTCAATAATATACTGTTGCTACAGTAGTTAGTAGTTGAGGTAGTTAGACCTTAAATATCTACAATAATCTACCTTCTCTATAAATTGTAATCTTTTCTTCTATTAATACAAGCAATTTTCCCAACTAAAATTGTTTCATGGTATTAGAGCTAGACTAAGCTCGTCTCCCTCACAAGAGGGCTCAAAATTTTGGGAGAGTTAGTCAAAAATTCGTCAAAAATATTTTCTTAAAAATTTTCGCAAGAAATTTTTGAAGTCTTTTGAAAAATATTTTTTTGTCATTTGCGAATTTCTTCATACACTAGGCAAGTTTGTAATTCGCGATTTTCGCGTGGCATGGTCAATTGGTCAACAACACCAAGTTGCCCCCTAAATTTGACAAACTCATCCAGGCTCAAAGACTTGGTGAGAATATCTACAGTCTAATCCGCTGTTGGAACATACTGCAGCTTAACTGATATGTCTTCTATCAACTTGTGAATGTAATGACAATGAAGCTCGACATGCTTGGTATGTTCATGGAAGACTGAATTTTTGGCCAATTTGATCACCCCTTGATTATCAGTGTACAAGGGAGAAGGTCCTGCTTGTGACATGTGCATGTCAGAAAGCATCTCCTACAGAGCCAAACTACCTCACATGCTGCTTTAACTGTTCCTCGATATTCTACTTCAGTCAAGGAAAGAGCCATTGCCTGTTGCTTCTTGTTGGTCCATGTTACAGCACCTGTACCCAAACTGAATACATACCCAAAAGTAGATTTTTTGTCATCCACTGAACCTACCCAATCTGAGTCTGTGTAACCAATTAGCTTAGGATCCTTGCACCTACCATAAAGAATGCCATAATTTGAACTGCCCTTAACATATCTCAACATGCGCTTCATTGCAATCCAATGATTAGCTTTTGGAGCTATCATGAAGCGAGAAATGTAGCTCACAACAAAACTGATGTCATATCTAGTGGCAGTGAGGTAGACAAGACTGCCCACTAGTTGCCTAAATGTCATTTCATCAACCAAAGGTGAATCAGAGTTGGCTGACAACTTTAGCCCCTTCTCCATAGGTGTGGAGGCAAGTTTGCAATCCTGCATCCGAAATTTGAGCAGACTTCGAGTATATTTAGACTGAGAGATAAAAATACTATCAATTGTTTGCCAAACCTCAATACCCAAACAGTAATGGAGAAACCCCAAATCTATCATGTCAAAAGCCTAACACAAATCCTGTTTGATTGTTGCAATCAAATGTGATGTACTGCTAGTAATGATCAAGTCATCAACATAGATAACAAGAAACAAATATCATCATCAAACTGCTTGACATACAAATTACTATCAGAAGGGTTGCGATGAAAACCATGATCAACCAAGTACTGATCAATCTTGATGTACCATGCACAAGGAACCTGTTTCAGTCCATAGAGTGTTTTCACGAGCCTACATGCCTGATGTTCTTTTCTGGCAACCTTGAAACCAGGAGGTTGCGTCATATAGACTTCTTCCTGCAATTCACCATTGAGAAAGGCACTCTTGACATCCATCTGATGAAATGTCCATCCAAACTGGGTTGCAATAGCGAGAAGAAGACAAATTGTGCTCATCTTGGCAGTAGGAGCAAAGGTCTCCTCATAATCAATGCCCTCCCGTTGTGTGAATCTAATCTGGCCTTGTATTTATCCAAAGTACCATCTGCATGATACTTGACCTTATAAACCCATTTGCAACTAATAGGTTTCTTCCCAAGAGGAAGATCAGAAAGAACCCAAGTGTGATTCTTCAGAAGACTATGGTATTATGTCTCCATAGCCTTTTCCCACTCTAGAATTCCTTTAGCCTTTGAGTATGTATGAGGCTCATAGATGTTGTGGATGTTGGCCATAAGAGCAAAATTGACTGTGTTTTGCTGCTTGCTCTTTCTACAAGTTGATCTGCACTCATTGAGTTCATCATCAGGAGATCTCCAATAGTCTTAAGCCACCACTTAGGCCGACAAGTAGAAGGACCAACATCTGAAATAGGAGAAACAACATCTCTTGGGATTTCTGGAACAAAGTCATCTGGATATGGGTCCTGAGGAAAATCAGGTGGTGCTATATCATGACTGGTAGACTCCTCATCTTCAAAGTCAGAATGCTCTGAAGCCCTCCCATCAGGGGAGCCAAGAGGAAGACGAACACCCTCATTAGGAACCTTTATAGGCTGATCTGCAGGACTAATAGTAGGAACAAATGGACCAGTAGTCTCATCAATCACAACATCATGACTGAATATGAGACGGTATGTCTCCACATCAATCAACCTGTATGCCTTGTGATTGTCACTGTAACCAGTAAACATAAGTGTCTGACTCTTGGAGTCCAACTTGGTACTCTTGGTTTCTGGAATCCATACATGAGCGGTAGAACCTAAGACTTTCAGATGGCCCACCTTAGGCTTACGTCCTGACCAGGCTTCTTCGGGAGTCATCTTCTTAACAGCCTATGTAGGTGACCAATTCAAGAGGTAGACTGCAGTGTAGACTGCTTCAGCCTAGTATTTCTTAGGTACATTTTTGCACTCCAACATAGAATGAGCCATTTTAGTAATGGTGTGATTCCTACATTCAACGACACCATTCTACTGAGGGGTGTATGGTGTGGTGAGTTGGCGCTTAATGTCGTGTGTAGCACAAAAAGAAGAGAAGTTCGCTAAACAAAACTCCACCCCCATTATTTGACCTTAGAGTAACAATCTGAGAACCTGATTCTTTCTCAGCTAAGGCCTTAAACTGCTGAAATGTACTGAACACATCTGATTTATGTCTCAAAAAATACACCCACATTTTTCGACTAAAATCATCAACAAATAATAAAAAGTACCTGGACCTGGACCCAATAACAAATGGAGTGTTCATTGGTCCACATACATCAACGTGAACCAATTGAAGTACCTTGGAGGCTCGCCAAGAATCACCATCCGAGAATGGTGTCCGATGCTGCTTCCCAGCTTGACAGGCTCCACAAACTCCATGATTTTGAGTTTGGATCTCAGGTAGACCAGCAACCAAACCCTCCCGAGACAGTTGAGAGAGATAGTGCACATTCAAGTGCCCATAACATTGATGCCAAAGTTTGTTGATGGAAGTACTCCTAGAGGCCAAAGCGTGCTCCTGCGAATCCTCAGAATCAACAAGTCTATACAGACCATGATCCTCAAGTCCCATAGCGATTGTAGTACAAGTCTCCCTATCAACGATGCTACAGGTGGACAAAATGAAAACATCCAACTAGGGAGAATGCCGCATGATTTGACTAACGGAGAGGAGGTTCCTGGAACATAGTAGACATCAAGAAAGAGTAAATTTCTTCCTCCTGAGTGAATCTGGACAGTGCCCTTACCAACAACTGTGTACTCTTCGCCTCCTCCAAAAATGACAGAATCAAAGAAATTTTGTGAACCAATCCTGACGATGAGTAAAATGCCACGAAGCCTTGAAATCAATATACCAGGCAGAAGATTGTAATGGATCTGCTATTCTATTTTGATCAATGTGCTCCGCAACATTTGCTTTTTGTTGAGATCCTCCCTACTTCTTTTGTTCAGAAGCCAACCGAACTCGACAATCAACCTTCATGTGACCATATTTATGCCAGTAATTGCACTGAACGTTCTTCTTCTTCTTGCTGTCCTGGGAAGAACCAGAGCCTTTCGGCTAAGAAGATTGAGCCTTCCCTTTGTTCTTAGCAGAAGATTGGGCAAATAACGCTTGCTCTGTGGAGGTGGAACTGGTACTGCTCCCAAACTGTTGTCTCCGGTGATCCTACTACAAGTGAATAGTACACAGCTCTGGAAACTTCAGATCAACATTAGCAGACATAATGTTGAGAGTCTCGATAAAATGTTCATAAGACTTGGGCAAACTTTTCAAAGTAATGACGACCATGTCCTCTTCTTCCATTGTTCGTCCAATTGCCTCCAACTGATCTTGAATCTCCTGAATCTTATTCAGATGCACCTACAAAGTTGTCTTCTCATCCATCATTATAGAAAACAGCATTTCTTCAGGAAGAACGCATGGCTCTTGTTAGAGGTTTCAAGAAGGTCCTTCAAATGATCTCAGATTTCCTTAGCAGTTTTGCCAGACGGTACTTGAGGTAGCTGCTCATCTATGACTGAGAGTTTGATGAGCATGACGGCTTCCCAATTGCGTTCATCCCATTTGTCTTGGTCTTTTCCAACAATGGTAGGTTGAGGTGATGTACCTAGAACAATCACATCAAGACACCGATACTCGAAGATGGTCAACATACGCTGCTTCCAGGTGTTATAATTCTTCCCATTGAACTTTTGGCTGCTTTCAAGCATGATATTTGTCAGAGATGCCATCACGTACCCTGAAGTCGAACTAGTGAAGGCACAAAAACGAAAACAAAAACAGCACAAATTCAAAGCAAAAACCCTAACACGAATTTCCAGGCACTTTGAAGACAAAACCCAGAAGATCTGAAGAGTACCCAGAAAATTTTATGAATACCCAAAAAAAATTCGTTAGCACCCACTTGCACAAATTTCGAGGCACAAACTTTGAGACGCCCAGAAAAATAGGAGACCAACCTAGTTGAGATCTCAAAAAACCCACAAGGAATCTGGAATCAAAAAAAAAATTTACCTCGAATGGAGGAGATATTAGCAAAACCCTAGTCGGTTTAGAGAAAATGCAGAAAATGGCCACGTTTTTTGAAAAAAATCTGAAAAACAAAGTGCTAAAAATCACATCCAGGAGTGACAAGGTCTGTGACTGAGTTAGAGCAGAAGAGCGACCTTCAAAAAAAAATCATGGCTCTAAATCCTCAGAAAACGCGTCAAAACAAGTCCAAAAGATGTGAGCACAGATGAAAAACGCAACCCAAAATGAGTAAAGACACATCTGTAAAAACATGTCTAAGCGGCCGCAAGGCCAAAAAAAACGCATATGAAGAGAACACAAGCAAACCAAGTCAAAAAACGCGACCATAAAGGCAAAATACACCCAAAAGTGAAAAAAAATGTCTTTCAACCAATATAAAAAACTCACAACTTGCAGAGAAAAAACACGTCAAAACCAAGTGATAAATCCCGCCCAGGTGAGTCTCAGAAGACGTAACCCTTAGAGGAGACTTAAAAAATGTGGGTTTGAACCAGACAAAGTCGCGCGGCTTTGGTAAGAAGCGGACACAAACCCTATGCGCGAATTCTTGAATCCATTACAGAGGTCGCACACGCAGAAAGGACAAAGCAAGGTCGATTTTATGCCAAAACACGAGTCCAAAATCTCACGTGAAGATTTTCACGAATTATAGATTAAAAAAATTCACCCAAAAACCCTAGATGCTCTCATACCATGTGAATCGTAAAAGCATTCATTTAATTAACAAAAAAAGAGGTTACATAATATAGAAGTTACAAGTTACTGTAGATATTAATAATATCTATCTACTATCTACCTACTGACTACTGTAGAAACTACAGTAGATAATTGACCATTAAATAAAAGAAGAATATAATATTCTAATAGTTTAGGTGTCCATGAGGTTTCAAGAGCAGAGGAGGCAAGTTGAGTGGTTTTGGGTGATGCCCTAGTTGGCAATTTTATGTGTTTTTTTTGGTAAAATTTGGTGGATAAAGAGTGGAAATGGTTGAAAACTCTTAGGGCAGCAAATTTTGAAGGTTGATTAAGCATAGGCAAACTTATTGGAGCATGTTTGATGCATTGGCAAGGTGTGGAGAACTTGGGAATGTAGTTTTTCAATAAACCCTCTTTGGAATGGCCTGAACTGAGGGTTTCATGTTTTGAGGCAATAGGGAGTGCTTCCTTGAGTAAAAGTTGTAGATTTTGTGGTTTTGGAGTCTGGTAAGGGACTGCCAATAGGAATTTAGGGTTGGAAAGGTGTTTGACTGGAGGTTGCTTTGGAAAAGAGGGCTAATTGTGCCCCTGTTCAGCGTACCAGTCCAATTTCAGTGGTGTTGTTCAAAAACAATCATATTAAGTTTTGAGATATGTCAAAGAAAAGGGTAATGGGTGTCTGAAACACCTTTTGTTTTGTGGGTTTCAGGAGTTTTGTAAGAGATATGCACAATTTTCTCGTATTGCAATGCTACAAGGGAAATAGGTTGAAATTATGAAAGAGTGATAAGATAAGGTTTTGTTGATTGGGAAATTGGTTGAAACACTTCAAATTGTGATTGTAAGTTGGTTTGCCTCCCTGCTCTGCATCAAATCCCCAAGTTCATATCCTAAAAGATAATATCCTCAACTACAACTAGGCACTTTGCACCAACTATTCTTACCAGATTTCCTTCTCTGAACTCCCCAGCAGATGACAGAGAAAACAAATAGTTGATAAAATTGAAGGGAGAAACAAACCTCAATTTGAACTTCAAAAGATTAAAAAATGACTCCTAGAGCAAAAGACTATAGTGGAAAACCAAAATACATCAAAAAATGATTTGTAGAACAATAGACTATAGTGGAAAACCAAAATACATCATTAACCTACTATGCATCATTGGGTGTCCTCTAGAACTTTCTTCAAAGCCATTTGGAACGGTCATGCTTTAGATTTACCTGCAGTAAATACAGAATTGATACTCATGACATCTTGCAAAAGCAAGAAAGTGAAAAAAATGCCATGCCATGAGATGCTTCTAAGACTACAAGGTTCTTTGAAATTTGTTCTTATTAGAATCTTATCAAGTTTAATAGACTATAAACCCATCAACTCAGATAGCAAAACAATCGATCCAATCCTCCCCTTAGAAAAAGAGGCTACAGACATACCCCAAAATGGTCATAGAGAAGGTTAAATCTAAACAAGGTAATACCTAGGACAGACCTTGCATTTCCCTTCACGTGTTAAAGCTGACTTCATAATTATAATAACAGCAATGCTGGAACTAAAGATGGGGACTGCAGTTGCAAGCATCGTCAAAAGCAGGGCCATTCAGCATTCACAAGCATACATAGTAATAATCTATAATAGAGCAACTAATTTGAAAAAAACCAAGATGTATGCAATCCAATGCAATAGCTAGTCCAATTTTCTTCAAAAGATAAAGGTACCTATAACAATATTCTTCAGAAGTTCTACGAACCTCCACAATACAATGGTGCAAGGCTCAACTCACCATGCGGGCAATCCAATACAGAAGTTGGACCAATTTTCTTCATAGTTAAAGTACCTAGACCAATTCGCTTTACAAGGTAAAATAACCTGCAAAATATGATAGCATGACAAGGGTGTTAGGCTCGCTTTGACAGTGTCCATACAAAAGCCTCCTTTCACAAAACCATTCAAAGCACAATTTAAATAAAGTATTCAGATTCTTGCAAGAGAAACGAACTTTTCAGAAGGAATAGCACATAGAAGCATACATTCATTTTGTATGGTTATTTCAAGAAATTTTTCTCAATAATCAATGAACATGCATCTGAATAGATCTCGGTAAGCTAGCAGAGGCACACCTACCTCAAAAATGATGCAGTAGGAAACTACAGGGAACTTCAAATCCCATCCAGACAATCTGAATTTCAAAGAAAATTTATCACATATTGAAATCATTCAAGTGAGAATTTGTGCCAAATTTTTTCTTTATTGGATTTTGCGTATAAGTTTGTGTGATGGTTGTGCTAATTAGAAGTAGCAATGGCTAATCGCTCTGGGTATGAGTCAGTTCATGCACCAAATACTAAGCACTACAGAAATGCATGGCGTGCATTTTTATTCCTTTAAACTAACTAATCAAATTTGCTCTTCGAATGCTAAGGAATGCCCTGATTAAAGAAAAAAACATCATACACTAGCTATATTTACAAATTTAATACTATAGAATATTTAAAAGACTGCCAAAAAACTCCTATACATGTGATACAGTCCTAAAAAAGAAATTATTGTATTCTAGGGCAAAAATGCATAAATAAAACAGCCATTAAGGTTAGCCAACATATGTATATAAAAGAATACTTGGCAATTGGCATGTGTATCCATGCACATGCATTCACATTTGACGCATAGGACACACATGTGCATGTAGCTACAATCACACTAACATGTATTTACACCCCTGTGCAAGAGCTATGCATGCGCTTTAATTTGAAAAGCATACGACTGTATTATATTTAAAAACAAACTTAATTTTTTAAAAGCTACATCAAATGAAGAGAGAATTTTCGGCATACTATAGATTTTAAAAGATTATAATAAATATGTATTTAGTCTTTATTGCTGCTTGTTCCCCCACAAACTCGCTCCCCCTCTTTCTCTCTCTATATAGAGAGAGAGAATTTGTATCTATTGATATGTGTATGTGTATATGTATATGTAAATACTCACAAACTCTCTTTATTTATACATGTGTATGTGTATAGATATATATGTACAGATATACACCTGTGTTGCACCAATTACCAGGCAATATAAGATGTCAATTCATTCTAGACAACTTGGGGTAGATGTATAGATATACATGCACACATATACACCTGTGTTACACCAATTACCAGCCAATATAAGATGTAAATACATTCTGGATAGCTTGCAGTGCATCAACACCTTCTAGACAGCTTTTCTCAGATGATGTAGTTGCAACTGCCTTGGTAGACATGTATGCAGAATGGGTAAGCATAGACAAGGCACATGAACTGTTTGACAGAATGCCTCAAAAGAGATGTCATCTCATGGAATGTGACGATTGCACAGTATGCATGGAGTACATTCCTTGATAAGGCTTTAGAAACTTTCAAGCAAATGCAATTGGCAGGTATAAAGCCAAATTCCATAACCTTTCCCGGCATCCTCCCTGCCTGTGCCAAAATGGGAGCTTTGGAACAGGGCATGGGCATCCATCAAAAGCATAAAGGATGCAAGTTGCCTGATAGACATGCATGCAAAATGTGGAAGCATAGACAAGGCACATGAACCATCTGGAAAAATACCTCAAAGAAATTTGGTCTCATGGAATGCCATCATTGCATGATGTGTTCAAAATGTATTTGTTGAAAAGGCCTTAGAATTTAGAAACTTTTAAGCAAATGCAACTAGCAAGTGTAAAACCAGACTAGCCAGCCTTTACCAGCATCCTGCCTTCCTGTGCATGCATGGTTTCTCAAAAGTTATGGTTTCCTAAAGGTTATGGTTTCCCAAAAGTTATGGTTTCCCAAAGGTTATAGTTTCCCAAAAGTTATGGTTTCCCAATACATTCAAGATAAAGTATTTCAAGTAACTAAAACCATCTTCAAATACAAATTTCCTAAACTAATGAATGCCGTTACCAAAATGGATCAACTTCCAAATCTGATTCATTTTCCTCCATCATAATACACCTGGATTGACATCAATTTAAGTGTACAGTAAGTTGAACACATCCAAAAACATTCAGAGAATGATCTTTTACAAAAATAAACTGACATACCTAATTGATCACTTCTCAGAGGAGTTTGCACCTATTTTCTTCCCAAATCCAAGCACTGAAAAATAACAGTTGCATCATCAGTGGATCATATTAGAGTTCTTTAATACAAGCAGAACTTCTCATAGGAGTAGGTGGGTGTGTGTGTGTCTATATATATATATATGTATACATGTATATATTTACACATATATACATGTATACATATATACATGTATATATGTGTAAATATATACATGTACATGTATATATGTACATATGTACACATATGTATACATGTACATATGTACATATATACATGTATATATATATATATATATATATATATATATATACATATACATGTATATATATATATATATATATATATACACGTAACACATACATATATAGCACCTATATATATACATGTATATATGTATATACATACATAGCATATATAGCACCTTCATCTATTTCCATCTATGTTGTTATGTTATTGATAATCTTCTTCTTCTTCATCCTCACCTGACTCCACAAGAGATTCATCTTATGAACCTTCCTCATCTGATTTTGATTCCTCTTCTACATCAAAGGGTTCATATCCTTGATCTGAGTCTTCTGAATTATCAGAATCAAAATCACTAGCCATATTCAAAAATTACCAACCACCATCTTCAATAAATTTATCTGGATCATCAATAATAGTCTTCAAAATTGGTCGCTAGTTCAAGTTCATTCTCCTTTCATAATACTTTATATCCATGGAGTTCAACCATTCCTTGATGCCATCAAACGAAGATTGAGGAGTGGCGTCAATGCAGAGTACATCCCGCTTGAAGTCTTTTGAAAACAATAGCCATATCAATGCCTTTTTTTCTAAGTCCTACTCTCTCAAGGTTAACAATCTCAATCTCACTAATAGTGATCACTAAGAAAGGCGCACCAACTCTACCAAATAGTTTACCATAGGAACAATAAAAGCATAGGCTTTGAAAGAAACTTCATGAAAACCAAGCTCTCTAAATGGTATATCAAACTCTAGTTCAAAATCTTTTAGATGAGGCTGCTCCCATAGCTCTATTACTCGCTTGACAAATCCTTGAAACTCTGCGTTGCTTTTATTTTTCCTATCCCTCTCTCGCTGTTCTTCCTCAATTTCATCAGGATCATACAGTGACCTTCTTGCCCCTCCTAAAAGTTTGGACCACATCATTATCTCCACATAAAACTGGACATCCTTGGTCTTCTTGGTTTCCCTGTAATGTTGTCAGTCATGTCTCACTCTCATGTGATGTCTCTCATGGTTGAATACCGAAATCCATTATGGTGGGCCTCCAGAGTTCCACTCACCTTTCTTCCTCTTCCACCAAATGCTGGCCTGATCCACAAGTCTGCCAGCCTAATTGGCTTTGTTTTTGAAAGCTGAAGTTTCTCCTAAGTCACTAGTGTAGCTCTCTCTGCCTTTTCAGACTCTTTCATTGCTACAGATCATCTGTGGGATTTAATCATTTGTACCACATGGTTGATGTGCTTTGAATTCTTGGATCTAAAGGAAATTTCCTTGACATAAATACTGCTAGGGAATTTCAATGTTTTCATGTAGTTGGCATTAAAGCAAGTACCTGGAACATTGAAAATTATCCTTATATAAGAATTCCCTCCATCTTGTTGGCTTGTAACACTCTTGATGGTGGCTACATGACATGGAACCATGATGCCATAAATGGGTACCAGAACAGCATCATTTTTCGTATCAACCTAAATCATGAGCTCTCTAGAAACAGGGATATCATCCACATTTTTATAGGAAACCATCTTAGTGGATGGCTTGGAAGAGCCATGTCCATCTCCTGTACCAATGCCCCCTACAGCCAATCTTCTTGCAGTCTCCTCATTCTTTTGCCTTGCAAGTGCTGCTTGGTGTTGTTGGCACTGCTCTTCTTTAGTCATCTCCTGATTATCAGATCGCAAGGTTGCCTTGGAGATGCCTGATTCTCCTCCATTTACCTCAGCCTTGGGTTTTTGTTTCACTTCCTCGTCTTCATCATCACGTTAAATGAGTATGCAACATCAGTGTATACTTTGGAGCTAACCCCCGTTGCATTTTCAGGCCCTTTATCCTCAACAACCACAGTGTCAGCAAGAAGCAATGAATAATTCTGTGTTTTGGGGTTACCAGTCTGCAACTGCAAATTCTGAAACCCACGTGATACATTAAAAGCCATTCCAGCCTTCACAATTTTGTCATATATATATATATATATATGCACACACACATACATACATACCTCTACACACACACACACACACACACACACATATATATAT
>VDFB02012069.1:0-39316 GCA_007258455.2 Sequoia sempervirens
ACTATGACAAAACATTCACTTTTCAAATGTTCTTAAAAGAATTAAACTTAAGTGACAATGAATACATTGAAGCTTTGAGCTCAACATTAAACAGGCCTACGCTTTTCTTACAGAGAAAACCATCACAAATATGGAACAATAGTTTTTCAAGGAAAATTCCAGATCTTTGGAGGGCTAATACAGATGCACAATTTGTCCTAAATGCATATGCTGCTGCTATGTATTGTAGCTCATATATTGCAAAAGTAGACAAGTCAATGACATATGCATTCAAAAGAATACGTAGAGACCACAAGCAAGACAATATTGATGCAATTCGAATGGTGAGTAAACTTGGCAATGCCATGCTTAACTTGCAACAAATGTCATCACAACAAGCTGCACATATTGTTCTATCATTTCCATTAAATTACAGTTCAAGAAAATGTATATTCATTGATACACGATCTGACAATGATCGCACATTTATACTCAAATCTGTTAAACAATTGAGCAATGAGCCAGATGAATCAGAAAACGTTCTTGCGAAATCTATTATAGACTACTATTTAAAATGCCCTAAAACAATGATGGACATATGTCTTGCAGAATTTGTTTCAAGATACAATAAATACGGTACTGCGATTGAGCCAAAGGCCAAACCCAATGTGATACGGTTTATCAATTTCAACAAACACTTTGATATAGAGAATCATTGTAGAGAGCAATTGGTTCTCTATGTTCCATTTATCATTAATGAGCATACACTCAAACAAAACTTTGACTCTTGGGAACATGCATACATGTACCATGGACAAACCATTCAAACAAATAGTGCAAAGTTCATCCACAACACAAACTCCGCATGGGGTGACATTGACAAAGCTATTAATGATGTTCAGTCTCTTGAAGATGAAAAGCTCATTGACCTGCCAATGCAAACAAAGCTTTCCCATAAAGAACTATATGACATTCAAACAGACCTTCCAAACATAGGTCATTCTAACCCAAAGACCACGTACTCCAATGGATTTGAAATTACAAAGCACCCACAGATTACAGATAACAATGAATACTACAAATTAAGACGAATGTTAAATAAAGAACAACAAGCAATTGTTAAGGATGTTCTCATAAAAAAGATGAAAAATCCACAAAAGCCATTACACTTGTTTTTGACTGGGGGAGCTGGAACAGGAAAGACTTTTACAGCAAAAGCCATCTACCAAGCTCTCATTCGCATGTATAGCAATTTTGTTGACAATAATCCAGACAAACCCAAGGGCTTATTAACTGCATATACAGGTAAAGCAGCATATAACATAGGGGGATTCACATTACATTCAACATTTCACATACCTTTTAATACATCGGAATTCCTGCCACTGAACACTGAAGTACTTGACACTATGTCAAAGCACTATGATCAATTGTGCATACTTCTTATAGACGAGATATCATTAGTTGGCTCAACATTTTTACGGTATATTGATAGAAGACTACGAGACATAATGCAAATGCCTACAACATACTTTGGGAACCTTGACACCATATTTTGTGGTGACCTTTACCAGGCACAACCTATCCTTGACTCTGTGGTTTTCGAAAATAGGCCTACTCCAATTGAATTAATTCCTTATAGTTTCTGGAAAGACCACATAAAATGCTATTCATTAGTGACTACCATGAGACAAAAAGATGAAATATTTATTTCAATCCTTAATAGACTACGAGTAGGCATTCAGACAACTCATGACATAGACTATCAACAAAATTTTCTTTCGTCCTGTACCATTAGATCCATTGCTTCCGCACCTTTTCTATAGGAGAATAGACGTTGAAGCACATAACAACAAAATGCTATCAATCATTCCAGCCCAAATGATTGTGCTGGATGCGATAGATGAAGTTAACGAGGACCTTAATGCAATATGAGTGTACAGTCACACAACAACACTCCCATCACAAATATGCTTGAAACCAAACATTCTTGTTGAGCTTTATGCAGGCAATTACAATGTTCAAGATGGCCTTGTCAACGGTTCAGATGGAATTTTTAAAGCATATACATCACAAAACAATATTGATATTGTCTAGATTAAATTTAAAGACCCATCAATTGGACATCAACAGTGCACAAAACTAGCACACTACTATTCTACTATCATTGACAAAGACCGGGTGCCTATACAACGCATTGCTAGGCCAATGCAAAAAATAACAATAAACAAGAAAATTACAACTAGAAAACAATTCCCAGTACAAGTAGCATGTGCACGAACCATACATCGATCCCAAGGATTAACAATGGAGGCCTTGGCTTTTGACCCCACAGGCATTAGACAACATGGGCTAACCTATACAGCTCTATCACGAACAAAATCAGTAGAATCATTATTCCTGTTACAACCTTTAACTTCAAAAAACTTCAAAGTTAAAGACAAAATACAACTAGAAATGTCTCATCTTCAGACATGTGCACAATGGCAACTTGATAATCTAAGCACATGTTCAAAAAGAAAATCACATATGCTTCTATGTACATTGAACACTCGTAGCTTGAAAGCACATGCAGAAGACATTGTCAATGACTATAGCATAATGCAATCTGATATCTTGTGTCTCCAAGAAACACATATGCATCCCTTTGAGCTAAATAGCTTGCTATAGAATTTTGATTGCTCCTCTGTACATAGCATCCATGGCATAGCAACTTTAACCAAGAAACATTTGCTCTTGTCAAAAACAACACACCATGAAACCTCAAATATTGAAGCTATCACATTAACAATAATGCTATCTAGCAATGAACTCAATGTTTGCAATATTTATGCAAGACCTGCAACTGCCATAGATGAAGTAATCGCAATCTTGCAAATAATTATTGGATCCACAAATTCTGAAAACATGTTGTACATTTTAGGCGATTTTAATGTCAACATATCTTCAGAGAGAAGAAACAAAAAAATGCTTCACAGTTATATGCAACATAACAACATACAATTTGTCTTCAACCAACAACATAGCATGGGCAACTCAGTCATTGATCACATTTAGTCCAACACGACTACAAATATATGCTCTATCTAAATATCAGAAGCATATTGGACTAATCACAATCCAATTTTCCTAAAATTGCACATTGCACAATAGACAAATTCAACTCTATAGAACTTATAGCCTTATATCAGTTTTACACATTGAAATGTCTTTTCCAATGCTATATCCATTATTTGCAGGAGATCTATGGATGAAACTAAAAGACAGTCAAAGAAAATGCAACCCACGCAAGAAGAATCAGCACAACGGTAAAGTGCTCATAGTATTATTCCTTCAAATTCATTCGCCCAAATCACAAATATTCAAATAACCTTGTTCCAATTCTTTGCAGGACACCAAAAGATGTATCAAAAAGACAAGCCAAACAAGTGCAAATTGCACAAGAAGAGTCAACACAATGGTAAAGTACTTTGTTCTACAATGTACCTCCATTTGTCCAACTTGCTAATATAAAATTAGCATTCAATTGACATTATCCTTATTCCTTGTAGGACAAGAGTCAAGAAACCTAGGATTGTTTCAATCGAACAGCTAAATGCAAGAAGAGCTGGAGACACCTTCCAAGGTGATGTCCTTGTTGTCTACAAAGCAACATTGGACAAGGCTAACAAAACACGGGAAATGCTACGTGCTGATCTGACAGATCACAAAGCAGAAATGACAATCACGTTAAATGTTAGTGGAAATCTTGTTTACCAACATGAGCCTAAAATAGTCCTGGGATCAGCTATTTCAATCTCAGATTTCCAAGTTGCACCTAGAACAGATTATGACAGAGGTGACTGTGATTGTATTCTGATTTTAACAGACATTAGCACCACTGAAAACATCCCCCACCTCTGTCAGGAGTACAAATTCATCCCAAGTACGACTATCAGCCAATTGCTTACAACTGTTAATGAGTACCCAGCTGGCACAATAGCTGCGCTGGTAGTTGGTGCCAGGAAAATGGGTACCCAATTTGCAATTGACATCAAAGATGGCCACACTGACATAGACAGGGCACAGGTATTTCAGGCTACAAAACTTTTACCTCTTCTTTTAGTTTCAAGCTTTTAATGTTCTACAGTGGCCTCTATAACAATTTTCGTAACAAAATCTAATCCTCTCATTGAATTGCAACTACTATTACGGTCAACATATGAGCAACAATACTTTGCACTCGAAGACTAGTTGCATACAAATAAAACACCTGCAATGCTTTTCAAGAATGTTGTGAGAAAAACAAACCAAAAGAACACATTTCATACATGTCGATCAACATTCATTTGTACCTTGAATGACAAAAGAAGCTTAGAAAAGCTCAACAGCCTACTACACTCAACTTTCAAGGTAACAACATTCTTTTTAAATAAATCTAGTGCATCCAAACTTTTTTTTGTCTCCTCTAACAGTTTTGAACCATATTCTATAGGTTTCTGGTACTCTAAAAGCAGCAAATGCATTTTTCAATCCATTTTATGCATATTGTCCAAAATGCAAATTCAAATTTACTGCTTATGGCACACTCCAAGAGAAAAATGCTCACTGTAAATAGTGCAACCAGCAAGTCAATTATACATTTTGTTTACAACTTAAAACTACCATAACAACTTATGACAATCAAACAATTCAGTCTTCAATTGACCAGGCCACCATGCACCGTCTATTGCCCACACTGCAAAGGCTCAGCTATGAAGACTATATCAAGGACAAGTCAGCAGTGATATTCATCCTACGGGACTTTAGTGCTAAAGGACATTTTAGCCTTGACCAAAACAATGCCATTGTTGAAGCCATTTGCATTGACAAATAGATAGAAAACATCACCAGAAGGTAATAAAGTCATTCATATGTACACTTTCTTTGTTTTGAACGAGTACCTCAAATCACTATCCATACAAACTATGTTTCTAATACATAGCATTTTGTTGCCTTTACAGGAAACTAGGAATAGAGGAGCAAAGATTTACATTGTTCAGACTTTTACTTTTTTGCCTATCCACGCTGCAAGAAACTAGGAATAGAGGAGCACAGATTTACATTGTTCAGACTTTTACTTTTTCGCCTTTCCACGCTCCAAGACATTTCACTGGGTCTCACATGTTAAAGACAATTTTGGTTTTAAAATACTCTATTGCTATTATATATTTAGACACTTCTATAGGTTACTATGTTAAAGTCTTTTTAGAATATGGACATCTGAAACTCTAATCTTGTTTTTGCACCTACCAAGACAATGGTTCTTTATGTACATCTGACATATATGTTCAATAATTATTATCCCTCGATGCATAATGCCATTCAAACTATATAGTTTAAATGTTCCATTTTGCATTCTGTCCTTCCTAGCTTCTCCAATATTTGCTTTGTGATTCTTACGTTTCCAAGAATTTATGGTGACCAGGTAGAAGTAGTTATGATTACAGACTGTAGACCCATTAACAAGTTACTTAAGACAATAAATGGTTATTTTCATTTAGCTTTTATCATTTTTATGCTATTACTGTAACCAAGTCTTGCGCCTGCTTTAATGCATTGTACTTTATAGTCGCTTTTCCATCATGCATTCTAATGTATGGCGTACACTCCTGTATACACAAATCCATATGTTGCTTACGCTGCATATATGCATATTTACATGTATATATGCCTCTATGTCCATGTGCACATATGCACATATTCATGCGTCCATGTATTCATTTAAGCTTCTACATATTCCTATATGCAACTGCATATACATGCGTCCATATACTTATGGATCTGCCACTCTAGCCTTGTACCAATTTATTATGTTATCTGGATATTGCATATAGTAATACTAATTAACTGTTTCACTGTACATAGCAGTTGTATTCATGAATGCCAGATCAAGCTTATATGTGTCAGGATACATATATACTCACACTAAAAACTACTGAGTTATGATCTCTATTGTCCCACTTCTGTAGACACGTTACTATTGCAATCAACTGTGTTAAGCATTTGTGTCCAAAGAAATTAGATACAGGAATGGCAATATGTTACACAACCTTGTCTTATGGCTTTATAGCAGTTTTTTCATTGCATTTCAAGAAAGCCAGAAACTAGAATTTTATTCATATTGTTTCATCTATGGCATTTACAGCTTTTCCAATAATTATTACAAGCATAGAGTTCAGTGTTGAATAGTTCTATTGTTCATGTGATTCCTCTAACATTGTTCATGCCAAATTCTATATGTTTCCATATTTTGCATATGTGCCTAGGAGGACATTAACTATAACAGGTCACAAAATTCCTCTTTCCTGTATGCTTTCATGATAGCAAAAAAGCTCAAAGCAATTGCAAAATCTAGGTTTTTATAGCACAGGCTTACAAAACACAAAAACAACACACACAAAGTAATAGAAATGCATAGCAAGTAACTTAACTCTATATTAAATGACCAAAGTGTTCTGTCCATACATGTTCACCAAGCCACTCCAGCGCGCTCACCTCCAGCCAGATGTCATTTAATGCATTTAATTTGCATTCATGCATTACGCTTACATTTTCCTGATATTTTAATGCATTTAATCTGTATTCATGGATTATGTACCTCTAGCCAACAACTTTCAAACTATGCCTTTGCTTAAATTTATTTAATCAATTTATGCATTCGCATTTTCCCGATTTGTTAAAACAAAAATGATTTATAAAGCTACTCAGTCAAATAGAAAAATAGATATATGCTATTTTTGCAATATATAAAATAGCTCTTCACATGCAAACTGTACAAAAAAAATAAGCAATATGTTCAACAGCAAAATGTGATTGGCCAATGCTACCGATTAAAAGCATTCTGGGCAAATGCATAGGCAAATTAAAAATACGTTCACAGAAAAGAGCTTTTCATTCTGAATCCATATGCATACTTTGATTCAAACTAGTGGCTGAAGGTACATAATCCACTGATGCAAGCTCAATGCATTGAATGGCATTTGACTAAAAGGAACACTGTTTGCATTTCTAGTTACTCCTTGAATATATAACAAGGTTCAAGGGAAAAACTGTCATTACCACACATGTTAACATAATTTTCGTTCCAAACTTCTCTTTATGAGACCACTTTGCAGTAATCATGCATTGCGTACGTCTACCTGCCACCTTGATAAACTATGCCTTTGCTTAATTTTAATTAATCAATTTTTGTGCTCGCAGTTTCCTAATATTTTAATGCATTTAATCTGCATTCATGCATTACGTACCTCTAGCCACCAATTTTTAAACTATGCCTTTGCTTAAATTTATTTAATCAATTTATGCATTCGCATTTTCCCGAATTTGTAAAAACAAAAATGATTTACAAAGCTACTCGGATGAATAGAAAAATAGATAAATGCTAATTTTCCAATATATAAAATAGCTCTCCAAATTCAAACTATACAAAAAAATATACATAATTACATGTACACATATATACATGTAATCCTCTATACATGGATGCATACAGAGACTATGTTTCATGGGATTATTAGAGAGTTCACTTGCTTTCAATATCGTTCCATACTTTGCATGTGTGCCTATGAGGACAATAATTACAGTATCCAGAACTAGCAACTAGTTACCTGAGGCAATAAATACTTTCTTCCCTCAGTTTTCTCTTGCTTTGGAGGTTTAAAGCACACAGTGAGATTGGCAATGTGACCCAAAAAAAATTGTGCCTCACTTGCTCATTCGTTTCAAAGCTCTCTTTATAGCACAGTTGTGCATTGCCTCCAAGAGTCAGATGAATCTTTGGAATTTCAAGAAAAGATTCAATTGGATAACACTAAAAATGATCTAAACTATGATTTTATAATCAAAGTATCCAAATGCATTGCAGTAATCCAAAACCCAGCTTCCATTTAACATGTACAATGAAAATAAACAGAACAAAAAATGCATTTGCTTCAAAGTTTTAAAAGCTATTTCAACAGATTGTCTAGCCATTGTCCAAAATATGGTTTTCTATCAGCATAGTCCTTGAACCTTCTTTAGGTCTGATTGCTAGTTTGTTAATTCATTCTCATTGAAAAGTCAAATTGTGAAATGTTCCCAAGGATAATTATACTTATTTAGCTCTTTTAATTGTTATATATTCAAAGACTAATTAGCAATCCAAACAGTCTCTACTTTAGTCACATGCAATTCAATGCACTGATTTTGTATCAATAAATTGTGTACTTTCAGCCACTAGTTTTAATCAAAGTATGCATATGGATTCAGATTCAAACTCTCAAAATAAATGCACATATAAATGTGTCTTCTTCTTCATTTCATAATGTTTCTATGTATCCATAAGTGCATTCATGCATATATTGGTTTGTGCATATATCTTGTTATCTCTTTATGCATCTGTCTATATATGTATGACTGTATCTATGGGTACATGTATACCTCAATTTATGTATATATGCACCTATGAATTGCATACACACATGCATGTATATATGCATTTATCAATAGCTTGCATGGATACATGTATATATGCATCTATGGACTCATGCACACATGTATATATGACAGCTCATTGGTTCCAAAGCTCTCTTTATAGGACAGCTGTGCATTGCCTCCAAGACTCAGATGAATCCTTCGTATTTCAAGAAAATATTCAAATGCATAACACTTAAAATAATCTAGACTATGATTTTATAATCAAAGTATACAAATACATTGTAACAATGCAAAACCTGACTTTCTTTTAAAATGTACAGTTTCTATCCTCATAGTCATTCAAGTTTCTTTAGGTTTGACTGCTGCTTTGTTAATTGACTTTGATTGAAAGGTCAAAATGTGGAATGTCCCCAATGATACTTATACTTATGTCTTTTAATTGTTATATATTCAAAGACTGCTTAGCAATTCAAACAGTCTCCCCTTTGGTCAGATGCCATTCAATGCATTAATTTTGTTTGAATGAACTATGTACCTTCAGCCACTAGTTTTAATCAAACTATGCATATATAAATGTGTCCTTTTTCTCCATTTCTTTATGTATCTATGTATCCATAGATGCAGCCATGCATATATCGATTCATGCATATCTTGCCATATCTCTACATGCATTTGTCTATATATGTATGACTGTATCTATGGGTGCATGTATACATTGATTTATGCATATATGAACCTGTGAATTGCATACACACATACATCTATATATGTATCTATCAATATTTTGCATGGATACATGTATATATGCATGTATGGACTCATGCATCCATGTATCTGTCTTTGTCTTTAGCCAAATGGCCCCTAATGGCCAAAGTATCCTAGTAACCCATGGCCATCAAGCAATTCCAGTGCCTTCCCCACCAGTTACATGGCATTTAATGCACTTGCTTCAATTATTTTGACCCCTCCATGTGTTCACATTTTCCTGATATTTCAATGCATTTAATTTGCAGTCATGGATTATGTATCTCTACTCACTAGTCTTCTAGACTCTGCCTTTGCTTAAATTTGTTTAATCAAACTATGCGATCGCATTTCACTGGTTTTCAATAACAACAATAGTTTATAAAGCTATTATGATAAATAGAAACAGCTAAATGCTAATTTCCCAATGTTGATTTATCAAAATAGTACTAGTTTTCCAATATAACAAAATAAAAAAGTTATATGTTGACATACATTCATGCATATTGTCCATACGTGCATATATGCATATATGCCTTCATCCATATTTGCATATGCATATGAATACATCCTTCCATGTAAAATATGCATTTGCACCTATATCCAAATATGCATACATTCATGTATTCATGTGTTCATATCTCCATCTCTCCACGTAGTTCTGTTTTCTATGTATACATGTATTTGTTGATGCATCCATGCATATATCTGTGAATTGCTCTTCGTATTTCTGTCTCCATGTATTCAATGTTCTCCACTGCATCAGCATTTACATGTTCTCTTTTTTTATGATCTTCCATATTTATTTTTTCCATAGTATATGCATAAGAACTTCCACTTTGTCTTCTATTGTCGCATTTCGAGGAAACTCAAGGATCTCAGTACCTTGTTCAGTATGAGGGAGAGTGAGAAGTGCAACATGGGTCTTTTTTCTATGTTTATATTGATGGACTCAGCCCTATGATGATTTTTAAAAGCATAACCAATACCAAACTAGACATTCTTCCACCCCTTGTTGCAAGAAATAATCACTTCATACCCTATTGATTCCATTCATTTCCATTTCCACCCTTGCACATCCTTTTTTTCTCAAATCAAATACATTTTCAAATCTAGTTATTTGCTTGTCTTCAATCATACCAATGTGTTGTGTTCCTTTTTTCACAAAATCCACCTCTCTCATTGAAATTTTCATTTCTTGAATTTAATTGTAAGCATATAACTTCCAAATGATAAATTCATACCATTTACATTCCCATTCATCGTCATATCCACCATCCCATATCCTTGCCTCCCATCTCAAATACTTTTCATAACTTATTCATACACCCTATTTGCATCTCACCCTTCTCTCAGTTCACTCCCTTTCTTCCACTTCCATAACTCATTCTTCTTTTTTACACTCACATTTCTTTATCTATCTACACCTCAAATATACCCTCATCCATCACAACAAAATTCACACCATACCAAACAATGAAAAACATGAAGAAAATATCAAGGTTATGCAAATAAACACTGAGGGCTTTAAAAATAACACTCATAACATATAGCTGTATTCAAGAGTTATTTTCATAATGTCTTTTCTAAACCTTGTTTATTACAGATCCCTAAAAGCACATATAATAGTTTCTTCAACCCTATTATGTGTAATCAGATTTAACAAATATTTACATGTTTCCATGTGTTCATATGCATCATTAGGCATTCTTTATACAATTGTTCTAAAAACAATATTGTATATGTTTCAAATGCAAATTGTTCCTAGATTTCATCGCTTTAAGCACATGTGCATCTAAAAATTGTTCTTTGTGTACTGAATTACATGGACACAACTATACATCCATCCATGCATAAATGCTACTTGAGCATCACTATGCTTTCACAAATTTGAATTTTTACTTGATTTTAGTGTTTTCCATTCAAATTTCTCGTTCACATGTCATGTGTGCCTTTCACCCTTCTTTGCATTGTCTGCACATGGATACATGTATACATGCATCCATGTATAGAGAGATGCCTCAAGCATTGCAACAAATGTTTAAGATTTTTGGCATTCAATACTTCAAACAAAATAATAATACACTTTTTGCTTCTTGGATAAGATCGTAAAGGAAATTTGTTATTGCAAATGTAAACATGCACCCATGTAATGTATCCTGGTAACCCATGGCCATCATATATTCATGTATATTGTTTGTACATGCATATATGCATATATGCCTTCATCCATATTTGCATATGCATATGAATACATCGTTCCATGTAACATATGCATTTGCACCTATATCCAAATATGCATACATCCATGTATACATGTGTTCATATCACCATCTCTCCATGTAATTCTGTTTTCTATGTATACATGTCTCTACTGATGCATCCATGCATATATATCTCAATAGCTCTACGTATTTTTCCCTCCATGTATTTAATGTTCTCCACTGCACCAGCATTTACATGTTATCTTTTTTATGATCTTCCATATTTATTTTTTCCATAGTATATGCATAAGAACTTCCACTTTGTCTTCTATTGTCGCATTTCGAGGAAGCTCAAGGACCTCAGTACCTTGTTTAGTACGAGGGAGAGTCAGAAATGCAACATGGGTCTTCTTTTTGTGTTTATATTGACGGACTCAGCCCTATGATGATTTCTAAAAGCATAACCAATACCAAACTAGACATTCTTCCACCCCTTGTTGCAAGAAATAATCACTTCATACCCTATTAATTCCATTCATTTCCATTTCCACCCTTCCATGTCCTTTTCTCTCAAATCAAATACATTTCAAAATCCAGTTATTTGCTTGCCTTGCATCATACCAATGTGTTCTGTTCCTTTTTTCACTAAATCCAGCTCTCTCATTCAAATTTTCATTTCTTGAATTTAATTGTAAGCATATAACTTGCAAACAATAAATTCATACCATCTACATTCCCATTGATTCTCATATCCACCATCCCATAACCTTGCCTCCCATGTCAAATACTTTTCATAACTTATTCATACACCCTATTTCCATATCACCCTTCTCTCGACTCGCTCCCTTTCTTCCACTTCCATAACTCATTCTTCTTTTTCACACTCACATTTCTTTATCTCTCTACACCTCAAATATACCCTCATCCATCACAATAAAATTCACACCATACCAAACAATGAAAAAGATGAACAAAATATCAAGATTATGCAATTAAACACTGAGGGCTTTGAAAATTGAAAGAAATATTAAGGTTATGCAATTAAACACTGAGGGCCTTAATACACTTTGTCAAAAAACAATAATGTATTGTTCTTTTGTTTCAATCATAAATGTTCTTTTTATATCTTTCAAATGCTATTTGTTTTTGACATTCTCTACCTTTGTGCACATAGATGGATGCATTCATGTTTGTCTTCATCCATACGTTTATGCATTTCTTCCATATATGTATTGCTAATAAATAGTTAATCTTCCCTGCTTTCTTTCATTTACTACTGTAAATGCAAATTGAGTCTCGCTGTTAAAATACAATTGTATTCAAGAGTTATTTTCAAAATGTCTTTTCTAAATCCTATTTGTTACAAATTCCTTAAAGCACATATGACCACTCCTCCAAGGCTATAATGTATATTCAGACTTCACAAATCTCTACATGTATCCATCCAACCAAATGCATTATTAGATATACTTTATACACTTGTTCCGCAAACACTAATGTATTGCTGCTTTGTTTCAGTCAATAATGTTTTTCTAGTTCTTGTTTAAACTTCAAATTGTTTCTGACATTTCTAACTTTATGGACGCAGGCATATATAGATACCTCTTAGCATACCAAGTTAAATGGACACATCTACACATCTGTGCATGCATATGTCTTTACATGGGTCCATATTTTAATGTTTTCCTTTCATATATGCATTCATACTAACTAGTTTATTTCTCTTCTTTTCTTTTATTTAATACTACATATGCAATTTCAGTCTCATCACGCTTTCAGGCTTGCTCAGGTGCCAGGGATGCATTTCACCCTTCTGTGCATTCTGTGCACATTGATAAATGTCTACATGTATCCATGTCTACTTAAATGCTTCAAGCATTGTTACAAACACTGTAACATTATTTTACTTTACATTGTTATAATAATTTAATGTTTAGATGCAATATACGAATTTTGATTTAACTCATCATGTTGTAATCCACTCATAACAAAAATGTGATATCTAAAATTGCAAATTTTCAAAAAAATAAAAAAAAAATACATTGGCGCAATAAATATGGTTTTCATGTATATGATTCTATTGAAGCTTAATAACAACATAAGCATTGTTATTGTGTTGCTTATGATCTTTGGACTTGGTTTTCAGCCTCTGGACTCTTTGGAATTGGGCCAACACCCTAGTTTTGTTGTTTTATATGTCAAAAATGGGATAAGGTTATGATTCAATTGAAAATTAATGTATGGTTATATGGTGATTTGAAGAACACATATGATTTTCACTTTATATTTTTTGCTAATGTGCTCTTTATTTTAATTCAAATTGAGTTTAGTTGTGAAAATGGGGAAACTAAAAGCAAAATAAAACAAGTGTAAAAAATAATAATATTTTACTATTGAAATAACTTATTTTATAAACTAGGTTTTGTAATTTTCTATTACAAAACATGTATAGATTATGTATTTTAAGATGTGATCAAATTAATGATTATTTATCTATATTTTATTAGTGATTTTTATCAACACCAATATGTTAAATGAAAGCACAAACATGAAAATTTTAGTGGGGAGACTAGATAACAAAGTTTTAGAACCAAACAACCATGTCCACTATGTTGTTAAGTGCAAATTTGATACACAAACCCAAAATTTTATATAGATTGTTTTTTTATTATTGTGTATGATTTGAGACATATGTTGTTGTATGATGTATTCATTGAATAGATTGTTAGGACGGTTTATTATCTTGTCTTTGATAATTAATGTTAAAATTAAAGATAGTTTTTTATTGCATTTTGAGACCTATGTTACAATGTGAAGAGATTCTACTTGTACTTTGACACTTAAACACAAGGGTCCTATTGAACTCCTACATCCTTATCAATGGAATTTGGTTTCTATACATAATAGTAAAGTTTAGAATAGTCTATAGTGTTGATACCTATGATCCAAATTACCATTACCAAATGAAGTGGCTTATTGTTGCAAAATATTAAAGTTCTGTTGTGTAGGATTGCACCAACACTATTTTAAAGTACTTTAATATGGAATTTATCTAAAGCATGGTGTAGTTTTGGTATATTAAAAATAAGATATTACATAGACAGGATTTAAATCTTATTTATAATAAAATCAATAGCTTTGTATAATACTAATCTTTTTACTACATTACAAAAAACATTCATTAATCTTACAAAAAGTTTATACTCAAATGAGCTATCCCTATCAATCTTCCACCTAACACTATTGTTTCTATTAGCACCTGCATATTGTCATATGATAAACTAAAATAACTCAATTGTATTAATTAACATAGCATGTGCTCTGCAACAGTTCACTAAACATAATTTTGTTTACAGATGGACATACAAGCAAAAAAAAAAGGAATATGGTAAACTTTGTTTCTCCATATTCCTTAGAAATATCTCTGCATTAGAACTTAGTTCCATTTAAAATGGCTAATGAATTTTTCAATCAAAAGGTTTCCTAACAAGAAATAAAAATATAAAACATTGACCTAGTCATAAACACTTTATTTCTCTAGTTCCCTTTCATTTAATACTGTAAATGCAAACTGAGTCTCTTGCTTTATGGCTCGTTAACATGCCAACTATGCTTCTCACTCCTATATGCATATTCTGCACGTGGATGCATGTATGCATTAATGTCTCGTGCATTCTTACAAATCTTTCTGATTGTTTGCATTCAATAATTAATAGAAATTAATAATGCATTCTTGCTTCCTAATTAAGATCTTAAAGAATCTACCTTCTCACAAATGTATACATATACACACAAAAAAAACAAGATTTCATTGCTAAAAAAAACTCCACGTATACATGGTACCCATAAAAAAAAAATCCCCTTGTATCCATCCACACGTGCTCTCTCTTCACATGTCCTTATGGACCACGTTTCCCATGAACCCTAAAAAATTCCATGCATTTGTGCGCTTCTAAAAATAACTTCTAACTTTTCTAGCTACTTTCAATACATATATATTCCTATTTGCTATCTAGAAACTTTTCCTATCTCTAAGCTACATGACTTTTACCTGTTGGCAGGAACTCGACGCTTAATCACTTGAACTAATCTTGCTTTCAAAGGATTTTTCTTTTGGCAAGTGATATTCACTTTTTCCACGTATTTGTATGTCACAATAAGATTTTAGTGCATAGTGCAGAGGCGTCATTAGTTTGTGGTTATTCAGATTTGATTTATGTGTTAATGAAAATGGAATGTTTTTGTTTTTGGTAAACAAGTACGACCATCTTGGCATTATTGCTCTATTTAGATGATATGTAACCCAAAACATAAACAGATTCCCACTTGTGTACGTTTTAGTGGTGTCTAGAATCTGAAATGGGTTATGGACAGCGAATTTCAACTCAACATTATCGCATTAAAGTTAGAATGGTGTTAGTAGTGAAGACTTCACCAATCTTCCGCTGTATCAAATTGACTGTGTATTGATGAGTGTTATTAAGGTGAGTTGTTAATATGGAAAACACTAAACTCCACACTGTATCGAATTGATGAGTATTTCTAGCACCCACAAATCCTGTGAGCTACGTCGATAGAAAATATAAAGAAACTCTTAAAAGATAGAAATTTTCAAAGTCTCTATCAATGTGTGGAAAATAAGAAAATTTGTGCAGTAATAATGTTGAGAGTCTATTGACAGGCCCCCAATACCTAATATGCCTTTTTGCGTCCAACATTAACTGGACCCATAATTAATATGATATGTACTTATATCTACATATATTAAAAAAAAAACCAAAAAGCCTATTTTAAATGCTGTTAACTAATAGGACCTAGACTCTCAGTACCTCAACTCCGATCCCACGAGAAACCTGCATTACCATCATGAATGTCATGTTATTTGCTTTACTTTTTATTCATTCATTGTCGTACACGGGCATCTACTAGGTAACGCCACACATTTTATCAGCATTCCGTGTTTTTTCCAAATTCCGTGGACCGTGCTACGTACGTGGGGCGCAGCTTTCCCTTTGCCTGTGTTTGTTAATTAATTGGGGAGAGTTTCGATGTTATAATTTTTACCTCACTACTCGTCAATACTTTCTTCAAAGAGTCTTACACTTCCGGCCCCGTACGCCTCCGTATATTGTCATCGAAAAACTTTTTATTCACCTTACTTTAACTTCTGCTTTTTATTCTTGTCAAATCTAAATCAAATATCTAACAAGTGTCAGTGACTACTTGTCTATTTACTATTGTAGTAATTAGTCACTATATTATTTGGTAGTCACACTTACTTATTTAATGGTTTGACACTAGAGTTGGTAGTTTAATAAAAGGGTGTAAGTAATAAGTGCATTCATTTAATGTTGTCAAAATTGATAATGACAAATAAATATTGATAAATTATATTTAGAAAATTAATGGTCTCATTCACTAATTGTTTTGGAATCAAAATAGGTGAACATAATTATTTGATTCAATAGGTTTCCCAACTATCACAAGCTTGAGTTTTAACACTTAGAACTAAATTGGAAATCTAGAATATTAAACCATGTTCACCTTAACATATGTTATATAAAATACTTGTAATGATGACAATGCTTATGAAGACCTTTGACAAAATTGTTGGATCACTAAGGTAGAGTTTGGTTAGGTTACAACAATCACAAACATGCACGTGGCCAAATGAAAATCAAGATTTTTATCCCTTAAAAAATTGAAGTGGTTTATCCTTTTAATTTCTAGCTTATCTTCATTTATAGACATCTTCTCCCATAATTTTAAGTGTACATTGAATGTGTTTAAATAGCCAAACATAGCAACATGTCACATAAAAATGTAGCAAGTCAATTCACAATGGTTAGTCCAAAAGGAAAAGAGTTTTAGACTTTAAATTTAAATAATTGAGTTTTTGGTTCATTCATCTATGTAAAGGGATTGATCCCAAGTCTAAACAGGGAAATAACAATCTCAAGCTAGTGAGTGAACATATTGAGGTAAATGTGAATACAATATAATAGATGGGGGTAAATGGTAAATATATAGGAATGAGTGTAAGTGGGAAGAAATATATTTGAATAAGGATTAAGGCATGTGACAAACAAAGCACAAGAATGTTTAACTTATCAATATGCAATTGTTTTACTTTTTGTTCCAATAAAATGGTCCTAAAACTTAATGGGAAATGACATGGGTATGCTAATTTCACCATTATATTTTTCCTTGATTTTATGGTGGACATGAATCCAATATGAGCATGTACAAACCGTCTGCATAAAATTTGTTTATATGAGAGACCGTCTGCATAAAATCGTCTCATCTCCTCTCTTTCTCATTAATGTCTATCTAAATTAGAATCAATAGTCTTAATGGCATCCACAACGTTTTTCATAGCAGATGCAAAACATCTCACATGTGGTGGAATCAATGCTTGATTTTGCATAGCATTGATTTGGTTTTGAATGGATGTCGCTTGATCATTTATACGTGCTTGCAATCGAGCCTCATTAGATCTAGCGGGTGGTGGAGGTGGGATATGAGGTGGAGGGGGTGGAGGGGGAGGTGCAGGTTGTTGAGGTGCTAGATTGATGATATCATCAATGTTAAATTGATCCATGATATCAGATATAAGTGTTCACCTGCATTAAATTATACAAACTTACAAAATTACAAGAAATAGTTAAATTTGAAACGCACATGAATTTTTTTTAAATAGGATGTGCATACACATACATACATTGATTGAACTTGAGCATGTGCATAAAATTTCAAAATTTAACATGTACATACATTTAAAATAAAAAATATGATGCATA
This sequence comes from Sequoia sempervirens, assembly GCA_007258455.2. Classification (NCBI taxonomy): domain Eukaryota; kingdom Viridiplantae; phylum Streptophyta; class Pinopsida; order Cupressales; family Cupressaceae; genus Sequoia; species Sequoia sempervirens. Next base: position 18,164 of record VDFB02012069.1, read on the forward strand.
ATTCACATTTTTCCAACAGGAGAAATCATGATCTAGTAGATAGTCATAAAATATATAATATTATAAATTTCATCATTATAAGTTCGTAAATTCGACCAAATTCATAAATTCATCACTAAAAATATCCATCCAACCAAAATCATAAATTCGTCACTAAAAATATCCATCCAACCAAATTTATAAATTCATCACACAAAATATCCATTCAACCTAATTCATAAATTCATAACTATAAGATCATTGTCTTAATTTATAAAGTGTTGCGGCTCTCTATTGCATCTCTTCATTTCTTTATGTTTTCCTTTTCAAAATTGGAAGTTCTCCTCTCCTCTAGCCATCGTCGATGCTCATATAACATTTCATCCATAGCCCTAACAACATCAACAACATTTTGCATCCTAGATGTAATCATCCTCAAAGGTGGTGTGATACATTCTTCATTTTGAATAATGTTGATTTGATCCTAAATGGATCTAACATCAGCATTGATTCGTGCTTGCAAGCTTGCACCATTGGTTTCAGGCGGTGGAGGTTGGAGGTTATGAGGTGGAGTGGGTGGAGGTGGAGGTGAAGGTGGTGGAGATGGTGGGCGTGGAGGTGGATTACGAATATTATTGAATTGATCCATGTGATCTCTAAGATATAAGTGAACTTGCATTAGATTTGTAATTTCAAAATACATAAGATACATGTTTAGGAAATACCCTTAAACCATTCAATATAAATGGCCTAATTGAATACAAATGATAAAATGTGTAAGCCTCATTTTTGTCTAAGGCAAGTTACTTGAATGAAAAAAAATTAACTATTAATATAGGACAAATTATGAATGCTTTAGGGTTTATGGTTTAGAGTTTAGGATAAATAGGTTCTAGGGTATTAGGATGGCTTAAGGGGATCTATGTAGTAAGGTCTTAGGACAAAATGACATGTCATATTACATGACTCCTTAAGACATCGATTTACCAAATTTTGAGAACTATGTCTAGTAAGGTCATAGGAAAAAATGACATGGCTTAAGTGAATAAAATTTGGTGGAGTTGCCCAAGGTAGCAAAGTTTCATTTTAAGGTCCTAGGACTAAATCAATGCTTTAGGGTTTAGGGTTTATATTTTAGAGTTCAAATTTTAGGGTTTAGGGAACTTAGGGTAAAGTTTGGGTGGCCCTTGGAATAATGGACTTGCAAGTTAGTGAGCACCATTTTCTTGTGGAACCGCTGGTTGAGATAACTCTTGTTTTGACTGATCAATCTCTCATGAAATCTCATTCATATTATAATCTTGCACGATCATACTATTGTTAAATTTGGTTCTCTTGAGCAACTTCACCAAATTTTGAGAACTTCATTTATCCCCTTAAGAAATGTCATATTAGGACCCCTTAAGACATAGATCTACGGTTTAGGGTAATAGGATGGCTTAAGGGGACCTATGTCTAGTAAGGTCCTAGGACAAAATGACATGGCTTAAGTGAATAAAATTTGGTGGAGTTGCCCAAGGAAACCAAATTTTATTTTACTATCGCACCCTGTTTGTTGTTACTGAGTTACTTTTACCTTCACCAGTAAATAGTATGATAAATTCAATCATGGTTTTGATATCTTTGATAAATTCCAATGAAATACTAAAATAGGTATTAAGTTATATTGTTGCTTTGAAGGAGTAATTATGTTTACATTGATAAAGTACAATGAAAGAATATGTATTATTCTAAATGTTTTATGATGAAAGTGGATTTCATGTGAACGTCTAACTACCATTGCAAATATGCCAAGTTGGATGCAGGTATAGATTCACTCCTTTGAAAGGGAGGGGAAGTATCACTCAGGAGAAGTGTTTGGTCAGATAACCTTGAATAAATCCTAATTGAGCTTTCACACACCCATTATTAGAATGGTCAAGTCAATAGTTTCGGGAAACTGCCTTTCGTCATAGTTTTGACTTAATAGAATAATTGGGTAGTCGTCCTTGTCTGAGATAGGATGTCTCTGTTAATTGAATGACTTTGGTTTTACTCTTTGGTTTCTTGATTGATCGAGATTTGATTAAGTCTCTTAATAGATTTTGAGTTCTTCTTCATGTATTATGTAAATCAACAACTATATATATGTGTGGAAACGATACTCGTGCACAGTGAATGTATATGTGAGTGTCTACATGAAAGTAGGAATACTTTCATGTACCCATGCACAAATACATCATAAAGCATGTCGAAACACCAATTTGACATGTATCACACACATATATATATATAATGCATTCGTTATGTATGTATATATATATATATATCTTGACATATGAAAACGTAGTTATACGCATAACATATATATATGAACGTGTTTGGCAATATATACGTAATCATATATATATATATATACTAGTATGCGCATATATTATAATGTATATATATATTATTATATATATAATATTAAAAGTATTTTCATATGAGTGCTCATAGCGCGGACTATAGAGGCATGTTAAGGCCTTATTTAAAATACTTGAAAAGAGTTTGAACCCCCTTGAATACATATGTTATATATATTGATATATAGTTAAAGTTTGTTTTATTCACTTAAATAAAGTGATGAAAGGAATCAACCTTGTAAGAATCAACTTTGTGTGAACAAAAAGTAGTGAATAAAGGAATAAATACATACTATATTGACTATGGTATATAGTACGCACTATGACAATACAATATGCATTTGTTTGGATTTGTCCTGCTTACATTTTGAACACCATATGTTAAAGGAGTTGTAGTGTAGAAAAATGGATCCCTTTACATTTTCACACTTGTTTGGGCCCTCCTTGTGGATTTTGGCTTAATATTACCTTGTTTTAGTATTGTAATGTGGATAACACATTCACATTAGGTCTTGGGCCCTTGTGAACTAATGGATTTTAATTGTACCTTGCTAAAGTGTTGTGAAGTGTGGTAACACATTTTCACACTTTTCTAAGGTCTTATTAAATAATTACACCTAATAAATCTCTTTTTAACATTAATCTTGCCTTATTTGAAGTGTTGTAAAATGTTGTAACACACTTTCACACTTTTCTAAGCTTTTCATTAATAATTGAGATTTCTTATGCTTTAATTGGCCCTATTTTGCATCAACAAGCCTCATTTATTGCATCTTTTCAAGGATAATCTCGACACCAATCATAATTTAGGTGTTTTTGGCTTGTGTGGCCTATATTTAGTGATCTAGGACTCATTCCCACCTTGGACGAATGAGTCCCACCTAGATTTTTGGGTCCCAAACCTATTTTTACACCTTTATAAGCACTTTTAATTTTTGGTCCCATACATTCTGCCTAGTGGCACCCATTTTCCACCTTGGGTGAATGAGTCCCATGTGGCCCAAATTCAAATTTCCTGTGGGGTTTAATTCTCCTAGATTTGATGTCGGCTTGTAGTGTTGTAATTTTAGGACTTCTTACATAATTGAGTATAAATACAAGGTTATTTCACTCATTCTCACCAAAGACTTTGGTGAGAGAATTCATAATAGAAAATTGAGTTCACAACATCATTCAAGCATTCACAAGGGCATTCAAGTGTCTTCAAGGGAAAATTATTCATCAATTGTTGCAACAATTCAAGATCCATCATCATGTCAATCATATCAAGCATCAAGCATGTTATTGAGCTAGTGTTTTGATGTAGCATTGAAGATCCAAGATAAAGTATTATTCTACACCTATTGTCAAGATCAAGATCTACATCCTTCATGGCCATTTCATGTTGAGTTGCAAACATACTAGACATCATTCAAGGTATCATTGTTCATATTTCATATCCTCTGTTTCATGTTTCATGTCCTTGTTTCATTGTTTCATCATTTGGTTTAATTACCTAAAAGGGGTTTGACCAGAACAAACCCCTATTCACTAACAATCAACAAGTTTTCCCCTCTTTGCATGTGTGATTGCAGATCTAGGTTTCTTGGAGCTTGAAAGATCATTGAAGATTAGGTTAGAAAATTGTTGGATTTGTCTCCCCATTTGCAAGGTCATAATCTTCACTAAAAGGCCATCTACAACCCTGAAATCAAAGTTTCAGATCCGGGTACCTGGAGGAACAGATTGAGCAAACTAAGAAGAGCAGATTCAGGCTTTGAATTTCAAAAAAATCTAAAGTAGACTCATTTGCCACAAGTGGTGAATGAGTCCCATTGTAGGATTTTTTCAAAGATCTTTGTAGATTTGGATACCCATTTGCCCAAAACTTGCTCCTATGTAGAAATTCAAATTTGGGATTGATTCGCCCAAAATGGCGAATGAGTCCCAGTAGGCCAAAATTTTAGGATCAACAACATTTCTAGTCTTCATTCAAGATTCTACAAGTTTTCTGGTGCACACATTTCATCTTATATATTTTTATTCTGTTTTATTTGCATTTCTAGGTCATTTAGTTAAAGTTTGCATGATATTAGGGTTTTGAATTTCATCTTGCATTGCATTAGTCTTTCCAAGTTCTTACTTGGTGGTGTACCCTTCATTAATCTCTAAACATACCCTAGGATAGTCCCTTAGCAGATCCCTTACCTTTATTCCACTCTTAGGTTGAGATCTATAGGGAATCCTTGAATGTGGAGTATAGAAAGCTTGTTTCCCTAGGTCCTAAAACCCTAGTGGAGAGAAAAATTCTATCTTAGATTTTGGTGAACCTATATTTTGAATACCTTCTTTTTCCAATTTGGAGTCCATCGTCATCCTAGATCTAGCTTGCATTGACTTTGCATTAGGATTTGCATTAGTTAGTTGACATCTAGAGTTTCTAAATTTTGCATTAGTGAAAGTGCATATAGGTTTCATTTTTGCATCTCGAATCATTGAAAATCATATAAAATCTACATTTTCATTTAGTCTTCAGGTCATACAACATAAAAAGTATCAAAACCAATTGGAAATTTCTAAATTTTTTGAAAAAAACACTATTTGGGACTTATTCGCCACCTTGGGCGAATCACTCCCATACCATATTTTAAACTACCTATTACAACATCAAAAACCTCATTTTTGTGCTTCCTAAGCCTCTTGGTAACATATACTACAAGTTTGGAAAGTTTCAGTAACATTTGTTTTATGCATCTAGGTCAAAAACATCAATTTAGGGTACTCATTTTTGAAATCATTTCAATTACAAGCATCATCAGATCTGAAAATGTTCACATTTCTGAAACTTTTCATCATATAGATAAAATCACTTTTTACCTTTGCATATACAATGTTTACATTCATAAAACTTTGCATAAGTTTGATAAAAGTTATTTTCGTTCTTGGATACACATTGTTTGCATTCTTAAAGTTTTGCATACATTAGATAAAAATGTTTTGCATCTTTAAATATACATTGTTTACATTCTTGAAGCATTGCATTAGATGATTAGAAGTGCTTTTCATTTTTTTTCAAACAATGTTAGTACCTTACCTTTCTAGGAATGCTAAGAAAAATTTCATATCCCCTCCCTATGAGAGTGTTTCAGTGCAAGAGAATACAACCTTGGACATTCCTAACGATCATATTCATTCTTCTCCTAATATCTCTCCTATTGGCGAAGAAGATATTTTGGTGTTAGAAGAACTAATCAATGAGAGTTTTGAGAATCCTAGTTGTTTCTCTCCTTCTACCTCTCTTATTAGGAAAGACATTGATGAACAAGAAGAAACAACCATAGGTAATCATGATGATAACATAACACAAGAAACCATTGAAACTTCAACTAGCCTATATTCATCTCCCAATATCTTCCCCTCTTGTGATCATGTTTTAGAGGATGAAAGTGTAAGAGAGAAAGATATGTTGGTGTTGGATGATAAAATATTTAAGATCTATGACAACCCTCGTTATGTTTCTTCCCTTATCTATCCTATTTTGGAAGACATTAGGGAATAAAGGAATGAAATCATAAATGATCATGACAATAAAATTTGTTCTTCTCCTAGTATCTCTCATAGTTGTGAAGAAGATACTATGATGTTAGAAAATAAAACTAATGAAAGTCATGGGAATCTTGATTTCCTCTCATCCCCTAGAGAAAACATTAGTGAACAAGGAAACAACATCATTGACAAGAAAGAAAATCCAACCATTAATCATTCCCCTACTTGCAATGAAGTCATTTTGGAAGAACCAATCCTTGAATGTCAAGAACATTTGTCTTGTAGTTCTCCTAACAACTCTCATCCTAGGGAGAATATCATGATGCAAGAAAATGACAACAATAGTAAGGTGGCTTCTTTAGGTGATGATAAAAAGGTGATTCTAGATTGCTCTTTATTAGAAATACATCAAACCAAGACTACTGATGTTATGAATGCGCAAGTGTCCATTAGACCCCCCTTGATTAATGGACCTCCTACATACAACAAACTAAAAAAAACCTGAACTTATCCTTTATCCACCTAAGAATAACATGTTGCAACAACCGAGCCATAATATCATTTCTCATACATATAACACTAGAAACAATTTGCAACCAATACAAACACCTTCAACATCCCTCCCATTGCCTAATCCTATCATACCTAACCCTATCTTACTAGGTCCTCCTCGTGGAAAGGAGTATGATCTTGTCGAACAACTAAAAAATACTCCTAAGATATCATTGTGGGACCTTATTCAAGCATCCCCTCACTATCATAACATGATTCAAAGTTCCTTGCAACAAGTTCCTATCCCCTCTAATGCACAACCGAATGACATAGTAGCCATGATCCAAGGAATAAATGTTGACATTGTTTTCCACCAAAGTGAACTCCCTCCTTTGGAAGTGCAAAAACAAAATGAAGCTTTCATGGTATTAGTTCAATATAAAAGAATAGGGATAAAGTGAACCCTCGTTGACAATGGATTTTCCCTTAATGTTTGTAGCATAAACCTTTTGGATAGGCTTCGTGTGGATAAATCAAAAGTTCAACTCGATTCTTTATCTATTAAGGGATTTGACAATGTAGGAAAACAACCGCTTGGTGTGATAACTTTGCCTATTGCAGCTAGGAAGGCCACATTAGAAACATTGATCCATGTTATGCCTCATGATATTTCATCTAATCTCCTTTTAGGTAGACCATGGATTCATGCAATGAATGGGGTGCCTTCTACACTTCATCGTAAAATGAAATACATCTACAACAACAAAGTGTACACACTTGAAGCTGACCTTGACCCAAATAGTTGTTTGAACATTGAGAAAAGCAAGGAAAATCCTTTAAAAACATTGACACCAACAACACAAGTAGAACCCATGCAAGAACAACAAAAAATTGGATGTCCTAAACCATTCACAATGATATTGCTAGGCAATTTGGGATCAATAAATTTTGAACCAATATTCATGGGATAATACAAGATCATAAAAAAAGAGTTTGAAATGGGAACATAAAAAGCGGTAATGTCAACACACAACTTGGAAGACCCTTCGAAATCATCCACCTCAATCACTTTAGAACAAAAGGCAACAAATTACACAACAAACTTTGATGAATGGTGCAGGAGCACCCTGACAAGAACATGCCTCCATGAGGCAATTTTAGTTTTTGATTTAGAATTGATAATGCCATAATGTAATAAGGTCTAAATGGCCTCATTAAGCTTGTAATAGGTCCTAGATAGTCATTTTGGCATATAAGGTAAAAGTTGCAAAAATTGACAAAATGTTGTCATAGCAATATTGTAAAATGCAACAAATTGCAAAGTGGAGGAATGTGAAGGGTTGGGTAGTTGGAAATTTAGGTTTAGTCATTGGTTATGGTTGAAGGTTCACAAACTTTGAGGAAGGAAGGGGGATGATGCAGGAGTGTGAAAATTAATTAAATACACTATTTTTCTGTTATTTACCAACAATTTCATTGATTTCAAGCCATTGTACGACCATATGCTATGTTGATCCCACTTCTCCTCCATTGTAGGTTAAATCCATGTGAATCTAAATTGTTATGGAGTTGGTTTTGTGAAAATCCATTTAGTTTGGTGAAAGATATTGACAATTTTCTCTAGGCGGGTTAAAACCTTGATCTAGGGTCATAATGATCATTTAAAATTGTGTTTCTCTAATTTCCACTGTTGGAATCTCCTGTAAGTTGGTGAAATGGAAATTTTTAAATGTACTTTAAATTTTCTCAAAGTTGTAGGGCCTGAGGATAAGAGTTTGGGTAGATTTAATGATGCCCTAGGCCTATAAACTATGGAAAAAGTCTGGAAACCTAGTGTACAGTGAGGTTTCAAGAGTTTTGATTGTGGTATGAGAGTCCTTCTTGAGTAATATTATTTTGAAAGGGTGTTTGGGTGTATTTAAATCCCTTTTCTAATATGGATTGGTAAAAGTATAAGTTTTTCAGTCCATTGTTGATGACTGTCTTGTTATGGCAGATTGGGGACAATCCTAGTCATGATAGTATTTGCTTAGTTTGTTATCTGCCCTCTTGAAAGGCCATGAATTCATTTGAAGAGAGTTTAATTGAGGAGTTTTGCATGCCATAGAACTAAGTTGAGTTTTTAAGAGAGTCCTTTATTGTTGCATGTCAAATTGAATGATTAAAAGAAGCCTAATTAGGCTAGTTACGACAGTCTACTTTGGAGGTTCTCATGTTTGAGATGTTTAAGTTGGTGTTAGGGCTTAAGACAGTCATTTTAATGTTTCTTAAGGTGGTTTGGAGATTCAACAAGAGGTTTTGTGCCTTGTTCTCAGTTTGGATATTTTGAATCAAGGGTTGTGTGAAGGAAGGATGAGTCCTAGTTGTAAGAGCAAGCAAGAATTGGTTGAGTTTAGTATGAGATTGTTTGAGAGTTTTGGGACCCATCCATTGCATCAGTTTGGTATTAGAGCTCAGAAGGTTTGGGAAAGAGAGAGAGTTTGGAGTTTGTTTGTGTGTTTGTGTTTGTATAGGTTGAAGAGAGAACTTGATGGCCAAGAGACTAGGTAGAGGAAAAGAGGAGAAACCTAGCTGACGCAAAGAAGTCAAGTTGGAAGCAAGGAGAGACTTGCTTGAGTAAAGAAAATGATGGATTTGTTGCAGGCAGAGGGTTCACAAAGAAAGTAGAAAAAATAAAAAGAGAAGAGAAAAGAGATGAGGCAAATAGAGAAGGAGATAGAGGAACTGGCACAAGCTATAGAAGGAGTAGAATTGGAGTTCCAAATGGAGATGGAGCAGTTGCTTAGACAAGCACAGAGTTGGCATTTGATAGTAAAGAAGAAAGTTGTATAGCCTATTAAGAAGATAGTCAAAAGGAGAAGACAAATGAAGATAATAGAAGAGGAAGAATAATTTGAAGATGAAGAAGAAGAATTCATGAAGATAGATGAAGAGCACATGAACATGGTAGCCACTTCAAGACTTGAAGAAGTTGTGAGAGCAGAGGTGAAGGATGAATTGATTTTGGAGGCAAATGATGAATTCCTCTTAAAGACACAAAAGGAGTTGAAGATACATGTTGTAGAGACAATATACCATTTCTTTGTTGTGATAATATGCTTTATGAGGAATAAAATAATGGACAAGGTGCAATAGATGGAAGGAGGAAAAAGAGTTGAGAAAGAGATTGAGACACATCATATCATGAAGGAGTAGATTCATAGAGACAAAGACAAAGTGGAAACAAGTTGGAATAGAACAACTAAAGCCAAAGGTAAAGATGAAAGATATTTCAAGAAGCGTGGAATAGAAGAATACAAGGAGTTGAATTTAGTGCTGAAGGCTTATTACTATATTCAATCCAAGAGGACTTGGATTTTTTATTTGGCTGGGAGAATGGTGCAGGAGCGCCCTAGCAAGAACATGCCTCTATGAGGCAATTTTAGGTTTTTGATTTATAATTGATAATATCATGATGCAATAAGGTCTAAATGGCCGCATTAAGCTTGTTATAGGTCCTAGATAGTCATTTTGGCATATAAGGTAAAAGTTGCAAAAATTGACAAAATGTTGTCATAGCAATATTATAAAAATGCAACAAATTGCAAAGTGGAGGAATGTGAAGGGTCAGGTAGTTGGAAAGTTATGTTGATTTGTTGGTTATGGTTTATATAAGCATTTTTAAGCTTCACAAACTTTGAGGAAGGAAGGGGGATGATGTAGGAGTGAGAAAATTAATGAAATACTCTATTTTTTGGTTATTTCAAAGAATTTTCATTGATTCCAGGCCATTGTACAACCAAATACTATGTTTATCCCACTTATCCTCCATTTTATGTTAAATCTCTATGAATCTACTTTGTTATGGAGTTGGTTTTGCGAAAATCCATTTAGTTTGGAGAAAGATATTGACAATTTTCTCTAGGCGGGTTAAAACTTTGATCTAGGGTCACAATGATCATTTAAAATTGTGTTTCTCCAATTTCCACTGTTGGAATCTCTTGTAAGTTGGTGAAATGGGAATTTTTAAATGTACTTTAAATGTTCTCAAAGTTGCAGGGCCCGAGGATAAGAGTTTGGGTAGATTTAACGATGCCCTAGGTCTATAAACTGTGGAAAAAGTTTGGAAACCCAGTGTACAGTGACATTTTAGGAGTTTTGATTGTGGTATGGGAGTCCTTGAGTAATATTGTTTTGAAATGGTTTTTGGGTGTATTTAGATCCATTTTCTGATATGGATTGGTAAAATTATAAGTTTTTGAGTCTATTTTGATGACTGTCTTGTTATGGCAGATTAGGGACAGTCCTAGTAAGGACATTATTTGCTTAATTTGTTATCTTCCCTCTTGAAAGGCCATGAATTAATTTGAAGAGAGTTTAATTGAGGATTTTTTCATGCCATACAACTAAGTTGAGTGTTTAAGAGAGTCCTTTATTGTTGCATGTCAAATTGAATGATCAAAAGAAGCCTAATTAGGCTAGTTGGGACAGTCTACTTTGGAGGTTCTCATGTTTGAGATGTTTAAGTTGGTGTTAGGGTTTGAGATAGTCATTTTGGTGTTGCTTAAGGTGGTTTGAAGATTCAACAAGAGGTTTTGTGCCTTGTTCTTAGTTTGGGTGTTTTGAATCAAGGGTTTTGTGAAGGATGAGTCCTAGTTGTAAGAGAAAGCAAGAATTGGTTGAGTTTAGTCAAGTTGAGATTGTTTGAGAGTTTTGGGACCCTTGCATTGCATCAATGAAGCTAACTACCAACAACCTCTGAATCCTAAAGAAATGAAAAAGCTTTACGGAAGAGGTTATGCACTTATGAAACAACTCAGTTATAATGGAAAAGGATGTGGTGCTAATGAACAAGGTATCCATGTCCCTATAGACCCTCACACATGAGAAAAAAATCACGGTCTTGGTTATTGTCCTTTCATAGAAATCAAACCATCAAAAAAACCTCCACTCAATATCAACACTCTTACAAAAGATTCTTCTACACTGACTTTAATAGTAGTGCATCTTGAACTGATAGACACCAGTGGTCTCAATTGTTATCCTTTGCAAGAAATGAAATAGACAAAGAAATCTTCACTTAATGTCAATGTCATCACGTAAAAACTAACGAGTTGAATTCGTTAGATTTTACACCCTCCTTTTAGGGAGAGTACAAAATCTCGCAATCTAAAAGATCTTGTGTAGTTATGACACCTTGTACATCTAAGCAAGAGATATATTTGTCGCAAAATAAAGGAACATCTTCTACCATTAATCAAGAGGGTATCTTATCAAGACTCTTCCAAGATTGTTTGATATCCCTCCCTCCAAGAACACATAAGAATTTTTACTACAAGATTTCATTTTGTGCATATCATAGAGTTCATGGTCATGCTACTAATGAATGTAAGGATTTGAGTAACAAAATCCAACATATTAAGGAGTGTGGTGCTCTTCCTTGTGTTGAAGCACCTAATTCATCTAACTGATACTTAGTTTCATCCTATTAGGCTCATCCTTGTCCTGCACTAAGTGGGGGAAAGGGGTTAGATAGCCTTTTCCTCATATGTCACTTGTCTCTTTTGGCTAGTTGGTCACCCTTCATGAACATGTATAAGAGCAAGCTTGGGATGTGGACGACATGCCTTAAGTTGACTTGCATGTGACATACATAATCTCATTTAGAAACTTATGACTTGGCATAGGGCTTTCCGAATAAGTTCTCATGTCTTCTACTTTAAAGAAATTTCTCACAGTAATGGTGTTAGCAACTTCTTTAAAGTGGGGGCATACATTGACACTCATGTTTCATGGTGCAATTTTCTTTCTTCTTATGATGCATCCTTTTCTTGGTGGTGTAATTGGGCTTGATTTCCTCCAAGAGTGATATTTCTTTGACTTGTCCTCTCTTGGAGACATTAGGCACAATGTTACCTAAGAAGAGACCTTGCACGAATTAAGCGAAATCCCTTTGAACATTCCTTACATTATTTACAACATCGGTTATATGGCAACCTTGCATAACACAACTTGCATGCCTGTAGGGCCATCCTATTTGTTCATGATCCCCAAGCATACATAGTTTTTCTTGTCTCATGAAGCTAAAAAATCATTATTGTGTGGCACCTTATCAAAGTTATCAGGAGGTATAACTTTGGTTTGTTTGTATGGGAGCCGAACGAAGGCATGGCTTCCCTTAACACTTGCATGTGTGGGCACATATTAGTCATGTGTCTCACATTTTTGGGTTACTCACCTTATGGATAACCTAAAGTTTTGTAGCCTTAGAGTGAGCATATTATGGATACTCACCCTACGGATGACTTGAAGTTTCGTGGCCCCAGAGTGAGCACATTTTTTCTAAAGTTGGATCCACCCATCTTATTCTTTTCTATCATATTTATGTCATTGAAATTGCATGATCGTGTATCTTGATGTTGCGTATTATACACCTTGTGTGTGTCCTTTTGTGATTATGTCGGTTTGACATATGATCTTGGATCCTGGGGGCTTGGTTACTTCCTCGATCTTTGTTAACCTAGACCATCCGTATTGGTACAATTGGACCCTTCTTGAATGTCTACTTTAGTGTGAGTTTGAAGCAAGTTCCTTCTCTCACTAAAGTGGGGGCTAAATGAAGTGTAGAAAAATGGACCCCTTTACATTTTCACACTTGTTTGGGCCCTCCTTGTGGATTTTGGCTTAATATTTCCTTGATTTAGTGTTATAATATGGATAACACATTCACATTAGGTCTTGGCTCCTTGTTAACTAATGGACTTTAATTGTACCTTGCTAAAGTGTTGTGAAGTGTTGTAACACACTTTCACACTTTTCTAAGGTCTTATTAATTAATTACACCTAATAAATCTCTTTTTAACATTAATCTTGCCTTATTTGAAGTGTTGTAACACACTTTCACACTTTTCTAGGATTTTCATTAATAATTGGGATTTCTTATGCTTTAATTGGCCCTATTTTGCATCCAAAAGCCTCATTTATTGCATCTTTTCAAGGATAATCCAGACAACAATCATTAACCAATCATAATTCAGGTGTTTCTGGCTTGTGTGGCCCAAATTTAGTGATCTGGGACTCATTTTCCACCTTGGGCGAATGAGTCCCACCTAGATTTTTGGGTCCCAAACCTGTTTTTACACCTTTCTAAGCACTTTTGATTTTTGGTCCCATACATTATGCCTTGATGGGACTCATTTGCCACCTTGGGCGAATGAGTCCCATGTGGCCCAAATTCAAAGTTAATTCAAATTTTTGGTGGGATTTTATTCTCCCAGATCTTATGTCGGCTTGTAGTGTTGTAATTTTGAGAATTCTTACATAATTGAGTATAAATACAAGGTTCTTTCACTCATTTTCACCCAAGACTTTGGTAAGAGCATTCATAATAGAAAATTGAGTTCACAAGAGTATTCAAGCATTCACAAGGGCATTTAGGTGTCTTCAAGGGTAGTTTATTCATCAATTGTTCCAGCAATTCAAGATCCATCATCATGTCAAGCATCAAGCATGTTATTGAGCTAGTGTTGTGATGTAGCATTGAAGATCCTATTGGTGTGAATAAATGTCTTGTACCTAGATAATTCATTCACTAGGTAATTAGGGGACATATTCACATGTTAATTTTACTTAGGATAAAAGATTCTTTCTAGAAGTCTTAGTTGACTTTTCTAAAACTTATCTTATCTAGCTAGGATGCATCATTTCCTAGGTGATTTGGTTGTTGGTTGTCTCATGTCATAGGATTATGACATTTGTCAACATCATGTTCATTACTACATTTCAACCTTGCCTATATAAGCAAGGCATCTCTTGTACATTGGATAGCAATCAATCATATTCAACCATTATTCAATCTTGCATTGTGAAGCAAGCTTTCTTGCCATTCTCTCTCTTGTGGAAGTGGTTTTGGTCGCAACTATTCTTGGGGGTGTTGGGGAGTCACCATTTACTCCCACATGGTATCAGAGCTCCAGTGTTGCAGATTCATTCCCAGATCTGAGGGTTTCATATTGGCTTGCATTTTTTTGTTGAATGTAGATTGGGGTTTCATTAACCTCACGATTGAATCCAGGGCATTGAAGAAAGTCAAGTTTGCCTTTCGTTTTGTCAAATTTAAATATGTTTTGGCAGATCTATGAAGAGTTTGTAAAAGTGTGAAGAGTAGCTGATCCAGGAGGTCATTGATTTTTTGGATCACTTTGGGCCTAAATCTGCATCACCATTGCGCTCAAAAGGCCTTATAGACGAATTTTGACTGTCAATTCATCCATTTTCGGTAAAATTTGTTTCTGAGGCAAATTTTTTCTTGGATAGGCCGTACACCCCCAGGGCGATATATTTTATTTGCAGGAAAAAAAATTTATTGAAAAATTAATATTCTACAGTTTTAAATAATTTCGGGCATTTTTATATATTTTGGGGTAAATTATAGTTTATGGGAAATTTATTGCAAAGGGTTTTATCAAATTTTTTGATCGGCATTTTTTGCGGAATATTCCGCAGTCTATAGTCCGACGTACCTGTCATTAGTCTTTGTCATAGGGTATGGGTTACATTGGCAATGCTTTTCGTTAGCCGGTCAAATCACTTCTACATGGTATTTATTTTCCTGTCTGCTATCCCTTCAATATTCCACAGGGTTTACATCTTGTTGGCGTATGTCACATCAATTGAATCGGCATCCACTAAGCATATTCCAGCGTTTATTAACTACATTGCTTGGTCGCAGGTTTCTCATTGGCATGGTTTAATCGGCATTTGTTTTTTTATATCATATAAACTTTGTTCTATAAAGTTCTTTATAAGCCGACCACTTTTGTTTGCATGATTTCAAGTTTTAATTCTTATGAAAACTTTGTATTAACCTTTATGGAAGTGTCCGCCAGCCTTTTGCTCCAAATTAACCTTTAGGAGCCGAAATTTTTTTCTCCTCATTAGCCTTCAGGCGTTGGTGCTTGCCCCTAGTGCCCTAAAATAGCCGTTTTTTTCATTTTATCATAACTTTCTCATACGGAAGCAAAATTTTTGAAACGAAATATCGCCGGAAAGCTGAAGATCTCAAGTTTCTAGTGGTGCAACTATTTTTCAGAAATTTTGCAGTTTGATAGAATTTTTTTCTGTTTGAAGTCAGATCTTCATTTTTGGCTCCCAAGCTCATAACTTCTTGCCACAATCTCCGATTTTTGCAATTCTTGCAGCATTGGAAAGGTATTGAGGAGCTCTATCCAGCCATCCATGCATTTTTCCCTAATTTTTTCCTAGGTATTTTGTGATTTTAGATTTTTTTTGGTGGGTCTACTGAATGATACTTAGATATTTTGGCATGGGAAAGTGTTGTTTTGATCATTGTACTTCATTTCAGCTGCATTGTATATGTTGATCTCATATTGTATCATTTGAGATGTGTATCATCATTGTAATCATGGGTTATTCAACTCATCCTTTTGTAATAGTTTTGACTAGGGATAATTATGAGTCATGGCAAAAAGGCATCATAACACATTGTAGGATTAAAGAGATTTCTCGATTAGATTATGTGTTTTCGACCAAAAAAGCTTATACAATCTAATCCGTAAATAAAAGCTCGACCTATTGATCAGGGAAATTTAATAACATCGGGACATCAGAAAAAATGCAACCTTTTCTTTCCACATCTTTATGGACTCATTCTTGAACCAACAACAACATATAGGAAGTATTTTTGGGGTAATAAGAATGATCATATCATAGGATTGATTGGTTCTACTTTCAGTGTAAGCATCTTCAGTGAGACCTATCATAATGTCTTCTCTAACATGTCATGCCCACGCATAGTTTGGACCAAAGTTTGGGAGGGTTTTGGAGATCCACACAAGCCTCCATTCCCAGATGATCTTGCTTTAGATTGCCTCATTCCACTTGATGATGTTGACAACATACCCTATGATGATGACACCTTAGAGGAGTTTGAATATGATGCAGAACTTGAGCGTCTTGATGATCCAGAGACTTCTCATGTAGCTCCTACTTCTCCAAATGAGATCACATCTTCATCTTTTGTTAATGATTCATTGCAACAAGTATCTAAGAGTCTTCCTAATTGGGTTTCCTATTTGAGAGACATTGCTTCTTTGTTTGTGGAGTCTCACATTGCAGATTTGGAGGACCAATTTGAGGGTCTATCTCTCCTATTTGATGATAGTCATGGATCCAGTATTATCACTTCATGTTTGTCTATGGAGTTTGTTCAAGATCAGTTTCCATTGGTTCCTGGTTTGTCACAGTTTGTTGTGATTGGGCATGTACCTGATTGGATTGTGACATCATCTTCATCCAAGAACTTGGCAACACATGAGCAGATTTCAAAGACACAATCTTGATTCATATGGATTCCTCTTCCTATCACTTCCTATCCTGAATGGGAATCATTCCTACAATTGTACTTGGTGTATCTTCTTCCCAAGGGAGAAGCATTGTTTGTAGGCATTGGATTATGTTTTGTATTCAAACATTAGGCATATTTGAAGGAGATCATACATTGTGGGGAGGATATCTTATCTCTCTACTTCCCTCTTATGGGGGGGTAAATGATTGTATATACATGATGCATGTTTTCGTTGGGGGGTATCATTGAGTCCTCCATACATCATGTTTGTTTGTTTTGTTTTATTTTGTTTTCTCTCTTTTGGAGAGGAGTTTTGTCCCACAGGGTTTTCTCCTTTTCTCCGCTTGTGAGAGATTGATTGCATTCACATTTGCATTTTAAATGGGTACCTAACATGGCCTAGTAGCCGAGACCCATAGTCATAGTCTTTGCATAGTGTGCATAATAATATTCTCCCTAAGTTGCACTTAAGGGGTGGTGTTGGTGTGAATAAATGTCTTGTACCTAGATAATTCATTCACTAGGTAATTAGGGGACATATTCACATGTTAATTTTACTTAGGATAAAAGATTCTTTCTAGAAGTCTTAGTTGGATTTTCTAGAACTTATCTTATCTAGCTAGGATGCATCATTTCCTAGGTGATTAGGTTGTTGGTTGTCTCATGTCATAGGATTATGACATTTGTCAACATCATGTTCATTACTACATTTCAACCTTGCCTATATAAGCAAGGCATCTCTTGTACATTGGATAGCAATCAATCATCTTCAACCATTATTCAATCTTGCATTATGAAGCAAGCTTTATTGCCATTCTCTCTCTTGTGAAAGTTGTTTTGGTCGCAACTATTCTTGTGGGTGTTGGGGAGTCACCATTTACTCCCATAGATCCAAAATCAAGTATTGTTCTACACCTATTGTTAAGATCAAGATCTGCATCCTTCATGACCATTTCATGTTGAGTTGTAGACTTACAAGACATCATTTACAAGAAATCATTCAAGGTATCATTGTTCATGTTTCATATTCTATGTTTCATGTTTTATGTCCTTGTTTCATTGTTTCATCATTTCGTTTAATTACCTAAAAGGGGTTTGACCAAGGAAAACCCGTATTCACTAACAATCAACAAGTTTTCCCTTCTTTACATGTGTGATTATAGATCTAGGTTTCTTAGAGATTGAAATATCATTGAAGATTAGGTTACAAAATTGTTGAAGTTGTCTCCCCATTTGCAAGGTCATAATCTTCACTAAAAGGTCATCTACAACCCTGAAATTAGAGTTTTGGATCTGGGTACTTGGAGGAACATATTGAGCAGACAAAGAAGAGTAGATTTAGGCTTTGAATTTCCATAAAATCCAAACTGGACTCATTCTCCACAAGTGGTGAATGAGTCCCACTGTAGGAGTTTTTTAGAGATCTTTGTAGATTTGGATACCCATTTGCTTGAAACCTACTCCTCTACAAAAATCCAGATCTAGGAATGATTCACCTGTAATGGAGAATGAGTCCCAGTAGGCCAAAATTTTAGGATCAACAACATTTATAGTCTTCATTCAAGCTTCTACAAGTTTTTAGGTGCACACATTTCATCTTACAGTTTGTTATTCTGTTTTATTTTCATTTCTAGGTCATTTAGTTAAAGTTTGCATGATATTAGGGTTTTGCATTTCATCTTGCATTACATTAGTCTTTCCAAGTTCTTACTTGGTGGTGAACCC
The DNA here is from genome assembly GCA_007258455.2 of Sequoia sempervirens. Lineage (NCBI taxonomy): Eukaryota > Viridiplantae > Streptophyta > Pinopsida > Cupressales > Cupressaceae > Sequoia > Sequoia sempervirens. The sequence continues at coordinate 36,614 of VDFB02012069.1, forward strand.
CTTATTAGATCATATTCAGCCCCTAGAGCAACCCTCTTGTAAGATTTCTTTCTCTTTTGCATTTAAATCTCAAGGGATTTTTCTTGAGTGAAAGTTAGTGAAAGTTTCCCCTTTCTAGGCCTTGCATCAAATCAATAAGGGTGGAGAGAGGAAGCCTATTTTCCACCTTTTAGGAGGTACGTGGAATATAGGAGACTTGGTTAGAATTTTGTGAAAGCTACTTAAAAGCTTTGGCTCTATCTAAACCAACAAAACACCAAATGCATGAATAGAGGATAATGAGTGATGAAAAGACATAAGTATTAAGATTGCTATGTAAAGTTTATTAAACTCAAGGATTAAATGCAACACATCATATTATGCAATGTACTAAGTCAAAATTTAATAGTGCTAAAATGGTGGAGGTCGAATCATTGTAAGGTATCAAATGCCATGTCTTGACCAATTCAACTTAGTAACACATAGCCAAAGGAAGTATTGACTGATTCCTCTATTTTAAATAATGAGCTTGAGAATAGGAATTGTGATAAATACTTGGCACCATTATATGAATACTCTGCTTCTTTTAGAAGTCTTTTAAACATTTAGGTTGATTCTCTTGATGAAGCATGTGCCTTATGAAATAGTCAAACTATTGTTGGCAGGCATTGGGTCAATTTTTTGTATGAATTTGATGAATAACATGATAGGAATCAACCACCTTTTCTTTGATAAGCTGAGTTGATAGTATATTTTTGAGAAGTGTCATTGCATGAGCCTTATTTGCAGGCTGTAGAAGCTGGGTTTTGGGTATAAATAGAGGCACCCTCACCTCATTTTCACACACTTCTTTGCATCATTACACTACTCTATTTTGCTGCATTTTCATTGAGAGATTCTTATTGTGCTGAGAGGTACTTTGTGAGGAAATATTATGAGAGGAATTTTGAGAAGGATTAGTTGCAAGTTGATTTTAGAAGAGAGCTTGGCTAAATAATCAGTGGGTCAACTAGATTATAGCGTATAATAGGCATGAGATTCTATCCTCTTGATGAATATCTGTCTTTGTGAAAGATTGAATATCTTGATAGTTTTGTTTGGGAATTGCATTAGATTTTCTTAAATAGTGAAACAATCTATTTGCTTATTGGAAAGGAGAAGAACCTATTTGTTATGATATCCTTATGAATGCTTGTACATACTCCATATTAAGGAGTGTTTATTATCATTAGTATTATATACTAGGATTGATGAAAATAGCTTAAGAAGTTATTTGATACAAAATTTACTCGCATGATATTGTTTGATATTTTCTTGAGAAACTGGTCTATTAGGTTATTATTTTAATATACCCTATATGAGAATTCAAATGATGATGTTTCTATACATAGATAGTTTACACTACATGTATAATGTGAGATGTATCGATGTCATGAAGTAACTTGACACTATTAGTTTACAATGCTAGGAAACCTTGGGAAAGATAAGGTTTAGAAATGCAACCATAGTGATGGTATGAAAAATATGATAGGATGTGATGTCATGCAGACCACACAAATAATCTATAATTGATTAACCACTTGATCATTACTTTACTTTCGAATGAAACCTTAGGTTGAGAGTAACCTATTTGGGTCAAGAAACTATATATTTGACTAATGATTGAAATTCTAAGTTAAGATTTACCTACTAGGTTGGAATATTTACTTGATCACCCATTGGAACCAATAGGTTGAGAATAACCTACTTGGATGGGTTATGTAGTTAAGATTTGTTAAAAAACTCATAGGTTTAGATCAACCTACACAATCAGGCTGATTGTTGATAATAGATTATATCTGGGATTAGGGTATACCGAGGTTGAGACTCACGTATGTGGTTAGGTAGTTCACTCGAGTTTATGAAAATTTTACTTGTTTGGAGCCATAGGTGGGATTACCTATTGGGGTTAGAACTATTACCCATTTGGTTACTTTATACTCTTGATGTGAAGTCATATGGTTGACAAGATTCTACTCTTTGAATAACCCTTTTTACTAAGGAGATTACACTCTCAAATGGAATCATTTATTGATATGATTATTCTTTGATTAAGGTCATTTATTACAGAGACTATACTCTTGATGAGAATCACTTATTGATGTGATATATTTATGATTATTTATTCTATGATAAGATGAAGCTTATGTAGCTAAAATCTAGATTATAAAGTGATTCCTGGGACTAGGTTTTCCATTGAAGGAAATATCTTGTTAAGCTGTTTATGCAAAGTTTATGCGTAGACCAAAAAAGATTGTATGTTATACCCAGGGATTAGAATATCCATTGAAGGGGGAGGGTAACTTATGATTAAAATTATTTGTAGAGATACCATGGTGTTTTTCAAAAAGGGGAATATGTTATTCCTGAGGTTAATGATTACCTATGGGAGGAAATTACCTAAGCATGTAGTATATGAATGGTTATAATCCGAATCGAGCTATGGTAGTGTATGTGAATAGGATGAATGTCACTCGAAGTAGTGAGTGAGAATACTTTGGCCAAAGTAGTGTAATTTTCTACTGATTGCATTATCAGTTCACTGTGTTCCTTGTTGGAAACACAAGGGTAGACAACTAAGAGGGGGGGTGAATCAATTGTCATAGAAATTCAAACTTATTACACTTCTTAACCTTATTATTAGATCTGATTAATAACCATGAAAGAATAAATCATCAACACATC